>CM071927.1:39164750-39258649 GCA_016081115.2 Rehmannia glutinosa
GATCTTATCAAGAGTCAAAAAGAATGTGGTGATAAAGACAGTATATTTATACGATTCAATCTTTTTTCAGACAAATAAACTCCAAGAGTGATTTTGGAAAAGGGATCTCAAGCAATGAAGCATCCCAAAAATCCAAAACACCAAATGTTGCACCCACATTCACTCCTAAGCACAATCACAAACAAACAGCCTTAGATATAAGGGGAAAAGAAAACAACCAATTGAGTATGCCGAAAGGACAACCGGGAAGAGGTCCAAATGAGTTCCTCCGCAAACCCAAATAGAAAGTACTTTGGGAAGAACAAATGAGCTACCAAAACCCTAGAAGTTTCATCAAAAACACATATGTTGGGAATGGTAGAAACTATCCAAACCAAGCTGATTGGTACAATGTAAAATATCATCAAAGACCAATGGAATACAAGCCTAAATGGCAAAGACCTAAACCTCAGCAAAGGTCATTGCAAAGGAAAAGAGCTATTATCAAGCACACATATGCACCCAAGCACTACACGTAAATATCACAACTATCCCAAGAAATCAATTGCTAAAACACACACATGTGCATGCAGACAAAGGAGACAGCTATATGAACCTAAAACCCCAAGCAATTTGCAAATGTGCACTATGATTATGGCAATCGATAGATGGCAACCTCTAGGGTCAAGTCTTTGGCTATAAAGTTGGTTGGATCATCTTACAACACTAACCCGCCAGACCTGCAAGTACGGGTACCTAAAACTAATTTCTTTGATTGTGTTCAAGGAACAACTGAAAGTGCAAGCGAACCGGGTACATGGATAGTGGTTGTTCCGCATATATGAAAAGAAACAAGAAAAACCTATCAAGATTCAAGGAGATTAGAGGTGAAAAAGTCATATTTGAGGAAAAAAGCTCCATGGGAAATCAAAGGCACATGATCCATTAAGAAGAATGGATTGGAAATCACATATGTTGCTTATGTTTTGAAGGCCTCAACTTCAACCTCAGAAGACGGCCAACTTTTGACAAGTGGCTATAAAGTTGGATTCAATATGGGAGTGTGCAAGATCAAAGATGTCGAATCAAATGAAATAGTGCTACAAGGATCAAGATAAAATATGTATGTGGTAGATTGGTCTACATCACACCAAGCACCGTCATAGCAAAAAGCACGGCCGAATCAAGTTGATGTGGCACAAAAAGTCGAGTAATCTAAATTTTAAAACAATCAACAAGCTTGCAAGGAGTCATCTTGCTAAGGATTGCCGACTTTGTACAAGAAAGAAAATGTATGTGATGCATGCCGATGGGGAAAGCAAATAAAATCTTAATTCAAGGATAAGCTTCAAGTCCTTCTTCAACAAGGATATTACATCTGTTGTATATGGATCACTTGGTCCAGCTTGAACCACCCAACATAAGTGGAAAGAAATACACCTTAGTGGTGGTAGATGATTATTCAAGATATACATGAACAATCTTTATGTGCAAAAAAAAAAGGAAACTTTGCGCAGTGTTTACCTCACCTGATGAAAAGAGTTCAAAATGAAAAGAGCCAAACTATTATAAAGATAAGGTCCGATAGAGGAACCGAGTTTAATCAATGGGATAATTACTCAAGATTGTGTTGAAAATGGTATTGCTCATGACTTATCTCAGCAGAAGAACTCCACAAACAGTAATGGAGAAAGCGTAAAGAAGGAACAAAACTCTCAAGGAAGTCGCAAGGACCATGTTAGTCAAGTTCGATTGCCTAAGAGATTTCAATAAGTCATTAACACATCATGCTTACTCAAAATAGATGCATGATTAAAAGGCAATTAACCAATACTCCCTATGAAATTTGGACACAAAGAAAGCCAAATGTTGGGTACTTCAGATATTTGGATGTAAATGCTTCATCCACAACAATAGCAAAGATAATTTGAAGGCTTTTCAAGCTAAAGTTGATAAAGGTATCTTTTGGGATACTCAATTGAGAGCAAAGCCTATAGAGTGTTTAACAAGAGGACTATGGTCACGTAAGAGTCTATCCATATGATTTTGATGAACCTAATCTAAATGGAGAAGATTGGAAGAGTTGGTCGACAAGATGAATCACCCAACTATGCGTAAGAGTCCTTATGTTGAAGTCTAAATAAGAGCAATCAACACAGATGAAGATAAGATAGCCGAATCTCAAAGACAATGAAAGTCTACAAATGATGAAGATGAAAGAGTTGTACAAGACAACTTAGCCGAAGACGGCTGAATCCAAATGACTTACTCAACCCGATGTGAGACGGCCGAGAGACCATCCACCGCAGCTAGTATCGAGATGTAAGAGATGGCATAAGAGCCAAATCCAGAGCACAAAGATGAGCAATGTTTACTTGTTTTATTTCCCAAATAGAGCCAAAAGATGTGTCTCAAGCATCGATGACACACATTGGATTCAAGCCATGCAAGAAGAGTCAATCAATTTGAAAGAAACAAGGTATGGGAATTGGTGCGCAGACCAACCCATCAAAATGTTATTGGCACAAAATGGGTTTTTAGAAACAAGATGAATGAGGAAGGATATGTGGTGAGAAACAAAGCAAGATTGGTAGCCAAAGGGTATTACCAAGAAGAGGGAATAGATTTTGATGAAACCTTTGCTCCTGTTGCAAGATTAGAATCAATAAGGATGTTTCTTACCTATGTTGCACATAAGAACTTCAATGTGTATCAAATGGATGTGAAGAGTGCATTTCTAAATGGATCTAGAGGAAGAAGTCTATACATTGAACAACCTCCAGGTTTTGAGCGTAAGACTATTGAGATAATGTGTACAAGCTCAAGAAAGCATTATATGGATTAAAAAAATAGCACCAAGAGTATGGAATGATACATTGTCTCAATTTCTAACTCGACAATGGATTCACCTAAGGCAAAGTGGATAGAACACTCTTCTTTAATTCAAGATGGAGAGAGTATACTGCTTGTTCAAATATATGTGGATTACATCATTTTGAGATCCACAAATAAAGAGCTATGTGATAAGTTCTCAAACCTCATGCAAGGTAAATTTGAGATGAGCATGATGGGAGAGCTGACTTTCTTTCTAGGACTTCAAGTCAAGCAATTGAAGGAAGGAACCTTCATAAGTCAAACAAAATACACCAGAGATTTAATGAAGAAATTTGGTATGGAAGAGAAGTCTTCTGTGAAAATACCAATGAACACATCAGTCAAGATAGACATGGATGCAGATGGCAAGGCTGTAGATCAAACCAGATAAAGAGCACTCATTGGATCATTGCTCTACTTAACAGCCAAGAAAGCCGTACATCACCTTTGTCAAGAGGTGTATGTGCAAGATTTCAATCGCACCAAAGGAGAGCCACATGATCGAGCTAAGAGAATCCTAAAGTATTTGAAGGGATGCCGTGAAGTTGGCTTATGGTATCCAAAGGAAGGTGGATTCAAGCTGGTAGGTTACTCGACTCGCACTAGGCCGGATGTAGAGTTTACGGGTGAAGAGTACTTGTACATGTCAAATGCTTGGAAATAGATTGGTTTCCTGGTTTAGCAAGATGCAAAATTCGATAGCCACATCCACAATCAAGCAAAGTACATAGTTGCGGGCAAACAGCAGCCTCAAGTCTTATAGATAAGACAACAATCGAGAGATTATTAGATTGAAGAAAAAGAGATTCCAATTATGTGTGATAACACTAGTGCCATTGCAATCACTCAAAATCGTGTTGCATTCAAGAACAAAGCACATTGATGTTAGACATCATTTTATAAGAGATCATGTTGAAAAGAAAGACATCACTTTGGAATATATCTCAACCGAGCAAGTTAGAAGATGACATATTCACTAAGCCCCTATGTGAATCAACATTTGAAGAGCTTAAGAATGAGCTAGTGGTTAATTGAAATGAGTTAACACTCAAAAGACTCAATCAACAGAGATAATCGATGAGAAAATGAGAAAAGAGCAAGTTTCACAAATCAACCAAGTGAAACAAACCATGTCTGAAAGTCACCAGACGAGCAAATGGAGAAGCCGAGTCACTTAATGGAAAGAGTTAAGTCATATTTGATAAAAGCTCGAGTCATTTATAAACTAAGTGACAAAAACGCAATGCTTTTAAATGAGCGAGAATGTTTTTAAGGATGATGTCGCCAGTGAATAATGACGGGTACAAAGAAAAGGTTGCACAATAAGCATATGATTGATATAAATGTTGCCGCATTAAATGCGAGGAATTAAATGCGGTTTGACGTTCTAATATGAGCCGTTGATCTCAATCAAAATTCAAAATCCATAGAACTGTCCTTTCATAACCCTTATATATACGCTTTTCAGCCTTCTCTCTCACTTACAGAAACTGTTCATCTTCAAGCAAGGCAAAAGTAAGTTATATTTTTCTCTGAAACCCTAAGTACTGCAACAAGTTCGCCGCTTTAATCAGAAATTTTCTCGAAATGGCACCAAAGTTTGATTTCGTTAAGCTTTCCAAGCAAGTCCACTCAGGATCATTAGTTGACTTCGAAGCGAATGGTGAACACAGGGTTCGATGAAACCCTTGTTCTAAAAATCATTGAGATGCTAGAAAAGTCAGGTCTCAAGGCTTTTCTAACCATGGAATATTCCCACACCTACCTTGGAGGAGGTAGCAATGTTCTACGAAACGTGGAAATGCATAACGGCGAATCAAGTCTTCTCGTCCACCGCAAGGACATCATAATAAATGCTATGACTGGCCGAAACCGCTTGTTGCCATCAAGGCATAAAGGAGATACATGAAACCGATGTGACTTTGGTCGGGCCGCATGGAAAGAAGTAGCCAAACCAGAGTGTGTCGCTAAGGTAGTCTACACAAGTGACAAGAAATCGCTAAAGGACGACTATCATAAGTCGATGGATGTCGTCTCCAAGTTGTATAGATATGAAGTTTGGCATCTTCAACCAGCTTGTCAAAGACTAAGCCGATCATCATGGTCGCGATCATGCAGGCAAAAGGTTAATGGCCGAGTTCGCACAGCAGATCCGCCTAAATGTGATGAACAAGACTTTTAAGGAGGATGGGTCCTTTGGAGGATCACTGATACGGTCTTGTAATTGGCCACTTAACGGAAGTGAAAGGTGTTACCCTTCGCCATGGAAAACCGTTTCACGTGAATAAGAGGATGTTCCGGGAAAACCTCTCAAGTGCCCAGAAGAGAGCTCATGCGAAGAGAACTAACACAAGTGAAAGGGGAATCAGCTGACCCCGAAGACACAGCTGCTACCCCTCCTCCCAAGAAGAAAGTTGCCCCTGCAGCTCCAAAGAAGAAGGTTGCCCCTGTAGCTAAGAAAATGAATGCACTCGCTTTCGAGTCGCCCGCCGTGGTACCGAGTCCCCCGTCTCATAGTTGAGGTCGAGAAGGAAACCCAAATCCCTTCTCCAGCCATACGGAAAAAGAGGACTGCCAAGTCGAGAAAGGTAGCTCCCTCTAAGAAGGATACCCAAGTCCCCACCGGTGATGAAACCATCAATCAACCAAGTTCCTCCGTTCGCCAAAGAATGAAAAAGTCGGGTCGCATTCTCGACCTTGAGAAGAAGGCGTTGAATCCTCTTTTAGCAAAGAAAAGAAGTTGAGATCATTAAACTCGTGAAGAGCAAATTCTCCAAGTCGCAAGAATGAATTTGCTAAGTCTCGCCGATGATGTGCATGCAAGATACCATCCGAAGACATAGTTGTACGACATGCTTAATTAAAACAGAGACAATGAACCTTTAGTTGAAAAGGTTGTCTTCTCCACTGCCATCGATGCCGCCTTTGGCGAGAGAGTGAAAGAGAGTCTCTTGCCTTCAATTCCTGAAAAAGAAGGACAAGAAGATGAAGATGATGACGACGACATAATCATGTACTCTCCACTATATCCAGACATCCAGAGACGCCTACGAGAGTGGAGGGCATGGAAACTTGATCACTCATGGGTGCAGTTTGCTCACCCTGAGTATATCGAAGAAGAAGAGAAATTGATGCGATTTCTTGGTGTTACCACTATGCTACAGGCCCTTGATGAGAAAATGCACGGATATTCTTCACATCATCAGGGAGAAAGAAAAAGCAAAAGCAGCCGAGGAAGAACTAATACTTGAGAAAGCCAAGATGTGTGAGCCATCGCTCTTCGACCACACTCATACACATCTCGATGTGTATTCTAAAAGTTTTGAGGATCCCATCGCAGCAGAGAAGTCGACATGCAAAGCAGCTCGAGGGAATCCAGCTAATGCATGAGCAAAGAATTGTTTGAAGGACTGTGACAATCGCCTCAATCTCTCCCGCATCGATCCTCCGGGAGTGGCACAACACATTGCCTCGCCTGCCGCCGCCGCACCACGCCCCATCTACAATCGGAGGATGGATCCAAGGGTATTGGCAATGACACTCGGGATTTTGGGCACCCAAGTTGAGCCAACCCGTGAAGAAGGTGTTTTACCACCTGCCCCAGCGGCTGAGCACTCAAAGGGAAAAGCCGCGGGTCAGGAGTAGAGTGACCCCAATGTTAGTCACTCATCTGGTGCACCAGCTGAGGGGAAAGCTCTCTCCACCACAGCTAGGTTGGAGGATGATGTGTAAGACTCCAACTTGAAGCAAGGAGGCGAAGTGGAAACAGGAAAAGAACCACAGCAGAGTGACATTGACGTAGCTCGGATAGTTGAGTCTGTCCCAACTGAAATGTCTACTGCTTTGAAGGCTAATGACATTGTTCTTACAGTCAAGGCACAAGATAGAGATGCCCGGGAGTTAACACTGGCAATGAAAGTGCAATCCAAGCGGGTTGAGACTTATGGATGCCATGGTCGAAGACCTAAGACAAAATGCGATCATCCGATGGGAATGTAGAAGACCCCAAGACGCTTGAGACTCGGGTCGAAGGAATATTGAAGGCCTCATGCAGCAGCTTGAGTCCGGAGGTATTGAAGGCCTAAGAGAGGTTGAGACTTCCTAGGTAAGGGTAAAGAGATACGTAACATTCCTCCAGCTTCACCGCAAAGACGAAATAGAACAGGAGATAAGCGCACTTCATGACTCCTAGGAGAACCTTGATGTATCATTCTTGGGGTCCGAAGATGAAGCTGAGTCCACTCCGATAGCAGATCCTAAGGACCCAGCTGAGGATGTTCTCAAAACTAAGAGCCCAAACTAAGTGACAAAGTCGCCGACAAAAATTAATTTCGATGATGAGCCAAGTCCACAGGTCTCATCATCATCCGATGATGTTGATGATGCAGCAGAGGAACCGGTAATTCATTTAGAAAAATCCATTGAGACCAAAGAAGTTGTTAAGATAGTTGAGGCTCAGTCAGCTGGGCAAAGCAATCCCAAAGCCCCAGCTGAAACAGAGTCAATCGCAGTTTCCACAATCGCAGCAGAACGACCCACTCTCCGTCATCGCAGCACAAAACCTCACAAGCCATCCCATATGTGCGCGATGATGCCTTTCAGAGATGTTTCCTTTCACGCCAATCCTACCAGAAAGTTAGAAGAAGAGACCGCCGCTCAACAACGAAAATTCACTCTGAGAGAAGATCCAATCGTTCCCATTGACACCATTGTTCTAGCCAATTTCAACTTTGATGAAGAGTGGCCTGCAGCTGAATCAAGTGAGACAACTGAGATTCGTGAGGTCTTCAAGAAAATCTATGAAGAGATTGATAAGATTGAAGGACATCGGGCCTCACTCGACTTAAGATCGACAAAGTGATACTACCCATCACGACTTGAGAGAGATAGTGGTGCGGATCCGAAAATGGTCTCAACAGCAATTTGCCATGCGACTCGACCAAGTTCATTATTTCAAGGCACTATATGGCAGAATGCTCGTCTAGATGGCTGACAATGCTGATCTCAAGCAAAGGATGCACGCGTATATCGAAAGGCTACACAAGTCTCACAAGACTGAAATGGAGCTGCTGCAAGAATTCTAGAGAAAAGAAATTTTGCGCCTTGACGAAACAATGAATGCTAAATTCGGCCTACTGATGGCTGAAATGAAGTTGGTGGTAGCCGAGTCCAAGGTAACTCGCTCAGAATTTTGAATTTTATGCAGCAAAGAGACTCCAAACAAAATTCACTCTCTAGGCACTCGACTTCATGCTCGCAGCATGTTCTCTTTCCGGGGTCCCTCTTTCCTTTGATGATGCCAAAAAGGGGAAGAGGAGTCCCTAAGGAAATTAAAAGAAGAAAATTGAAGGAATCAAGTCACTGAGAAGATTGCACCGAGAAGAAGGAAAAAGCAATGAGGGGAACGCTCAAGGATCGACGTTAATGATAGCCAAAACCCGCTCGCCAGGTCAAATTACTGCCTCCATCTTGAGCAAACTCCCCGTAACCCTACCCATTGAGCACTCTGTTGTGCCAATGTTGGAGAAGAGGCGAATCATTGAAGCAGGGATTGAGGAGTTTTCTAAAAAGCAGGATGCCTGCGTTCTGGAAGTGCTAAAACAATATGGTGGTATTCCAGCAGGGAAGGATCAAGATGTTATTCCTGACAATGGATCCGAGCCGAGATCAATTGAAGAATTCAAGACGCTCGAATCTGAAGGCTATTTCCAAGGGATGTCACTAGCCCAAGCCTGGGATCTGTACTGGGAGAAAGGTCTTACATTGTGTGAAGAAACTAAAAAGAAGCAAATTACAAGCAGCCACTCAATTGCAAGGTAAGACTCCGTGACAAAGACACATCCAGAGGAGGAGGAAGAAGTGGTGGTGGAAGAGGTTCTCGACCTCGTCCAAAGCCCAATAATATTGAATACGTAGATCCCGGAAAGAAGAAGAGGATCTAGTGGGCTGGGTATGACGAAGTGGCAAATCTGGAAGTGGCAAGGAAGAATGCAGAGGCTATAAGAAGACAGGAAAAAGAGAACGAAAGACAAACTCAGCTATGGCTCGAGAGGAAGCGGAGGGATGATGCCTCTAAAAGAGCTTAGGAAAATAAGCAGAGAGCTGCTGAAGAAGAAAGAAAAAGGAAGAGAGCTGAAGAAGAAAGAAGGAGGCATTGTAGGCGTTGAAGTGTTGCTGCGAACCCTTCATGTATATTACTTATGTAAATACATTTTTGTATGTCATCTGTAATACTTAGTGATTTTCCTTGTAATTCTTCACTTTGTATTTACTCTTGTATCTTAGCATAGATATATGTTTTGTTTTGTCAAGAATGTTATGATGCCATTTGTAAACAACTATGTAAAGGACAAGAATGCTATGATCAATAAAACGATCTATTTAAGCATACATTCTTTGTTACTGCATTGTCTGTATGTATCTTTGCTGTTTACGTTTTGTTGAATGTTTTTAAGTTTTGGCATCATCAAAAAGGGGGAAATTGTTAGGAAATTTATCGTGTAGATTTTGATGATACCATGTAAAACTTAAACTAGAAAGCTGGCACCCCATTTTCTTTGTAATAGATAGGGCTGGAAAAGATGAGTCAAGTCAGCTACGCCTGGAAATACAAGAAGTCAACTATAGACTGAAGTGAAGACTCTGATGCGAGACAGCTGAGTATGCTAAAGAAGGAAAATCAAGAACTCGATCAAGATGTATCAATGTAAGTCACCGTGTGAAGAGTCAATCAAGTCAACTCAAGAAGCCAAGTCTCAAGTTGAAGTGATGATGAGTCATCCAAGGATTGAAGCCAACTCAAGTCACCTGGGGGAATAAAAGATCAAATAAGTCAAGACAATCAATGAGATCCGTTGATGAAAGTCAAGAATGTTACTCAGAATGGTAACATGTTAAAGTTGTCAGAGATAAAGTGTTAGTTCTAGTTATGTGCAAAAGGAACAAACCAATGGGAAGCACTACACCAAGTGTCAGAAACGCTGCAATGCTGCAAGACATTAAAATCGAGGAAATGTCAACATCAAGTACAGCTACAAGACAAGCCAACAAACACAAGTGACTTTTGAAATTAGCCTATCTCTTCAACGGGCAAAATTTAAAAAGTTCACTATAAAAGGCTGAGGAAATTCATTGAGAAAGGCAGACCTGAACCACGAACAAGCAAGCATTATTCAAGCTATTAACCTGCAAATATTCTCAAGTATATTCAAGCAATACCTCTAGCCTGAAACTCGAAGGAAATCGATCCAACACAAGCTGTAAAGGAAAGAAGACTTCAAATTTGTTGAAGAAGAAACTTTTGAAGAATCAAAAGGGGTCTACTTTCCGAGGAGGATTGTAGGAAGGTTCAAGGTCGAACCAGTATCAAGTTATTGGAGGGCTTCGTGATCAAATCCAAGAGCTTGAGAAAGTCAGCTGAAGTAGCAAGGCAGCTGCGTGAAGAAGCTGAGTCGAAAGAGAAGCCAGCTGTGTGACCAAGGATGTCTATAGACTGTTGACCACTTTGTAAACAGATCTATTACATAGTGGATTCCTCCAGGAGTTGGAGAAGAGAGGATTAGAATAATTACCCCATCTTCGAACCTCTATAAAAATTAACTGTGTCATTTATTTTTCAGCATATTTACATTTCTGCATACTTACATCATATCTGCTGATAAACTCATATTTCCTATCCAACTGATTAATAACCAAGTGCTAAAATAAAGTGTTAAAACAAGTTTAAAACAATTCAAAGGGTGTTAAGTCTTCCGCTGATAAAACCAACACAGCCTAAGTTAAAGTTCAAAGTTAAACAAATTGAGTTATTCTATCAACAGCTCTAACGAAGTTTGTTGAGTGGCTAACTCTATTTGAATAACCAACTTAGTTGTCCCTCAAGGACACAAATTAGTTTTGAGTTTCGTAATAATCTTAAAAGGACTAAAATCAAAAAGTTGTTGGCGTTTATTCAAACCCCTTCTAAAGCTTACTCACACCCCTTGGGACCTACATCGAGTTAGCTGACAGCTGAGTTATGATATGAGAAGAGAGAAGCAGAGTTGAGTCACTTTGGAAGAAAGTTGAATCATTTTGAGCTAAGTGACAAAAACTCAGCCATTGTAATTGAGCGGGAATATTTTTAAGGATGACGTCGGCGTAATTATGACTTTCAAGACAAAAAAGCCGCATAGAAACCATATGATTGATATAAATGTTGTTGCATTTAATATGGGGAAATTAATGCAGTTTTGAAGGCTAAATCTTGACCGTTGATTTTGATCGATTTTTTCAAATTCCAAAACCGTCCTTTCACGTCTTATATATACGGAATTTTATTTTCTCTCTCCTCACGAAAGCCTACTCGTCTTCAACAAGAAAAAGCCTATTCTCTCTGCAACTAAGTTCGAAACACTAGTTTTTCAAGTTCGTTTTTCGCGTTTTCAATCGGTTAAAAGTTTAAGAAATGGCTGCAAATCACGATTTCACATTGTTATCTGAGAAGATCCACACCGGAGCGTCTGTGGACTTCGTTGGTATGATCAAGCAGGGCGTTGAATGTTCCCTTGTGAAGAAGATTGCTGAGAAACTGGAAAAGTCCGGCCTAAAGGACTTTTTATCGATGCAGTTAACACACACTTACCTGGAAGAAGTGGCTATGTTCTACGTGAACGCAGAGTTGCACGACGATGAAATCCGTTCATCCGCCCACAGCAAGGCCATTAAAATCAATGTTAAGGACCTTGCTAAGCACTGTTTTTTGCCCACTGAAGGATTGAAGGACACCGCTGAGCAGGATGTCAACTTGGCTGCAGCTCGGAAGAAAGTTGCCAAGCCAGAGTACGTTGCTAAAGTTGTGTATATAGCTAAGAAGGACTTCTTGAAGAAAGATTACCATAAGTTGATGGACATCGTGTTCAAGTGCATTGACATGAAGTTTGGGAGTTCCAATCAGTTGTCCAAGAATAAGCTGATTGTGACGGCTGCTATCATGCAAGTTAAGAAGGTGAATTCAACAGTTTGTCTTCACCGAGTCCGCTGTAACGTAATCAACCGGTCCTACAAGGAGGATGGGACCTTTGGTTGTTCGCTGGGATATGGCCTTGTCATTGGCTATTTAATGGAGGTGAAGGGTATTGCATAGCGCCATGGAAAGCCCTTCCATGCAAACAAACGGATGTTCAAGGCGAACTTTTCCGGAGCCCAGAAGAAGGCACATGCAAGAAAGGCGGATACAAGTGAGGGGGAATTAGCTGACCCCATCAAGACACATGAGACCTCTCCAGCTCTCTCTCTCCAGTGAGATATCTAAGAAGAGAGCTACTACATCTAAGCCTTCCCCTGCCCCAGCAGCCAAGTCAAAGAAAGCACCTGCCCCAGCAACCAAATCCAAAGCTCCTACCCAGGCAGCCGATGCACCTGCCCAAGCCCCTGCCCCCGCAACCGAGACTGAGGAGGAACCCAAAATTTCCTCACCAGTCATGAAGAAGAAGCGCACTACCAAGTCAAGGAAGGCAGCTGCAAAATCTTCTATTGAAACATAGGCCTTCACTATTGAAGAGCCTACTGGAGTGGAACCAGAGATTCCATTGGTTGCCACTAAAAGAAGACGGTTGTTCAGGAAATTTGAGCTAGAAAAGACAGCCAAGTCCAGTACTCAGCCGGAGAAGCCAAGTGAGACTGTTGATGCTCAAGAAGAGCATTCTCAAGAAAGAGTGATTGAGCCCGAGAAGACTGCTGATGCTGATCAGCAGAGTATCGAAGACCCAGCTGTGAGGGAGACAGATGCGGTGAAAGAGACAGCTGAGACAACTTAGCCCATGAAAGAACAAGTTGTGTCACCTCCTTAGACAGACGCAGTTGAGTCTTAGGAGGAGCAAGCCCCTCTAACCACCATTCAGGAGACCGGAGAAGAAGATGATGATGATGACTTTATCATGTATTCTCCAGTCTACCCAGACATTAAGCGCAGATTAAGGGAATGGAGGGCTTGGAAGCTGGACTATTCAAGGCGTCTGTTTGCTCACCCATAATTCATTGTGGATGAGGAAGAGCTTCTCAGATTTCTTAGACATGCATCTGTCCAATCTGCCCTTAATGAAGAAAGTTTTATGGAAACCCTCCGACTCATCAAGGAGGAAGAAAAGGAGAAAGTTGGGGAGCGAGTAAGAGCCTTGAAGAAATCAAAGATATGTCAGTAGACAGGGACATATGAGCACATCCATGAGTCGACTGACAGTGAAATGGAGGACATGGACCCTGTTGCTGCAACAGAGATGGCCGAGTTGGAGCAGGCCACTCACGAATCAAGAGCCATGCACGAAATGAATCTTCAAGAAGGCCCAGGAGAGTCATCCAAAGGCTCTCCTAGGGCTGATCATTTGTGGATGGCACAGCAGATTGCCTCTGATATTATTGCGACCAGGTTCCCCGTGCGGTCTGAAGATGGCTCCAAGGGAACTGGCGATGAAGCTAGGAATTTGGGCACCCAAGCCAAGCCTAACCCTGAAGAAAGTGTTGAGACACCTGCCGTTACGGCTGAACACTAAAAGGGAACAACAGCCGTGTCTCAGGAGAAGAGTGACCCCATCATCGTTCACTCAGCTGGTGCGCCGACTGAGGGGAAACTCTCTCCACCATAGTAGGGTCGGAGGATGTTGTGGGAGACCAAATAAAGAAGTTAGGAGGAAAATAAGGGAACATCATTGAGCAGCAGAGTGACATTAACGATGCTTGGACAGTTGAGTCTGTCTCAGCTAAGATGTCAACTGCTTTGAAGGCCGATGAAGCTGCTACCGCAGCTGAGGCAAAGGATGGAGACACCCTGGGAGTTGAGACTCTGGGTCATGAAAGTGCAATCCAAGGGTTGAGACTTTGATGGATGCTACCGTAGAAGACCCTAAGACAGCTGAGTCTGTCGAAGGGATAGTAGAAGGCCCTACAGTGGTTGAGATTGCTGGGGGTAATGAAGGCATAAGGGAGGTTGAGACTTCCCTAGGTAAAGATCAAGGAGAACAGAACATTCCTCAAATTGAAGGAGCTGCTGCAGAAGAGGAGATAAGCGCCCTTCATGATTCCCAAGAGCACATAGATACATCATTTTTGGGATCAGAGGATAAAGTCGAGTCCACACACCCTGATGATTCTTCGAAGGACAAGGCAGAGGATGTTCTTAAATCTAATAGCAGTGTCAGTGATAAGACAGCTCGAATGATATTCATTTTATGATGAGCCAACTCCAAAGACCACATCAGACTCCGATGACGCTGATGAATCAGCTGACGACATGAGTAATCAACTAGAAAAACCCACTGAGATCGAAGATGTCTGAGATAGTTGAGGCTCGCCGATTGAGCAAACTCTCTCAATCGCTCCACTGGAAAGAGTCACTGCGCAGTTACCACAATCGCAGCAGAATGACTCCTACAAACTCTTAACCAAGAAGTTTTCCACAGCTGCACCAACATCTGTCGATGACGCTGCCGCAACTGAGGCACAAGAGCTGGATCATTGCAGGAACATCAAAGTCAAGACCTAGGGTGAAGCCTCGGGGATACCATTTGTATGCAATGATGTTTTCGAGGATATGTTCCCATTCACTGCTAAACTGCCCGACATGGAGAATGAATCTGCCGCAGAACTAAAGAAATATACCGTGCAAGAAGAGCCCATCATTCCTACAGATACGATTGTGCCAATGAACTTCAATTTCGATGCATAGTGGCCAGCAGCCGAGTTAAATCCGATAGCTGAGTTCCGTGAAGCCTTCAAGAAGATTTGAGATTGGACAATCAGGATGCTGCCCTCATAGAAGATTTGAGAGGGATCATCGTTCGTATAATGGAATAGGCTGCACAACAGACATCCATGCGTTCGGAGCAGGTCCACTACTTCAAGGCCCTATTTGCCAAAATGCTAGTATGGAGTGCGGACTCCTCTATGTATCAGCAGAGGATGAAGAAATATATTGTTAGGATGGAAACCTCTCACAAGTCGGATATGGAACTGCTTCAGCACTTTCACAAGATTGAGATCACTCGTCTGGAGAACAACATGAATGAAAAGTTCAGTCTTCTGATGGCGGAGATGAAATTAGTGACAGCTGAGTCAAAGACTATTCGTTCCGACTTTCGAAAAGCTCACTTCGCAACAGACTCCAAGCAAGACTCGACCAACAGCCAACTGGATTTCCTCCTTAGTGTATAATTCCCTGGGTTAACCCTTTCATTTGGTGATGATGCCAAAAAGGGGGAAGATGAGGCCCTAAATGGATTGAAGAAAGGAGGTGACAAATCTGAGCGGGAAGGAAGTTCCAAAAATCTTCCTTTAAAATTGATGTATGCTGAAACCCCACAGCTAGGTGAAGTCACAACCTCTATTCTCAGCAATATGGTGGTCCTCTAGCCGGAAAGGACTATGATGCGATCAAGCCCCCGAAGGACATGACTATACCTGATGCTGGATCTGAGTCTAGATCTCTAGAGGAATTTCAAACTATAGAAGCAGAAGGTTACTTTCAAGGAATGACTATACCTCAAGTGTGGGATGTGTATTGGGAGAAGGGATTGGAAGTGTGTCAATTAGCTGATAAGCAGCAGACTTCCAGCAGTCACTCAGCTGGAAATTCTAAGGCCCCAGTACAGTATACGCCAAGAGGAAGAGGAGCTGAGTCAGGACGGGGACGACATGGTGGCAGTGGAAGAGGTTCTCAACCACTGCCAAGACCAAAGGATGTAAAGTATGTTGATCCACAGAAGAAATGGATCACATACCGGGCTGGACATGACCATCTTGCAAATCTTGAGGTTGCACGCAAGCTATCTGAAGCCAAGAAGAGGTCAGACGAAGAGAATGGCTTTAGAGGCAGCGAAGGGATGACCCTGCTGCTAAACGAGCTTATGAGAAGAAGAAAAGAAAGGAAGAAGAGAAGAAGAAGAGAAGGCAAAAGGATGACAGGAAGAGGGCTGATGAAGAAGAGAGAAAAAGAATGCAGCAAAAGCGTTGAAGTGTGCTGCGAACCCCTTCATGTATTTTACTTGTTGTAAATACATTAATGTAAGTCTTCTGTAATAGCTCTGTGAATTTCCCTGTAATTTTCACTCTCTATGTATCCTATCTTAGATATACATTGTGTTGTCATATTTACATAAGGCTCTGATACTTATTGTAAACAGCTTTGTAAAGGACAAGAATGCTATGATCAATAAAATGATTATTCAAAGCATACATTCTTTGTTACTGCACTGCTTGTATGTTTGTTGTTTACTTATGTTTCATGTTTTAAGTTTTGGCATCATTAAAAAGGAGGAAATTGTTAGGAAATTTATGAGTTAGATTTTTATGATACTATGTAAAACTTAAACTAGGAAGTTGGCACCCCATTTTCATTGTAATTGTGCATTGTAATAGATAGGACTGGAAGAGCTGAGTTAAGTCAGCTATGTCAAAGATTACAAGAAGTCAATTGTGTGTCAGCTGAGTATGTCCTAGAAGGAAGTCAAGGACTCGACTGAAGGAAAGTCAGCTGAGGAACAACTTTTAGAAGTGCCAGTCAAGTCAACTCAAGGAGCCAAGTCTATCAGTTGAAGTGATAGTTGAGCCAATCCCATGAGTGGAGCAGACTCAAGTAACCTGGGTAAAGGCAACAGTCAAGTGAAGACAACTGACTTAGATCCGTTGGAATAAAGTCAAGAATATTACTCGATATAGTAATATGTCAAGTCGCCTGGTTTTAAAGTGTTTGGCCCAGAATTGTGCAAAAGGAAGGAACCAATGGGAAACACTGCACCTTGTGTCAAAACCTGCAAACCTGAAATGCTATTTAATACAAGGAAAAGTCAACATCACAAAATATGCATACCAAGACAAGACAAGCCAACGAACACAAAGTGACATTTGAAACTAGCTTATCTCTTCAATGGGCAAATTTAAAATGTGCACTATAAAAGGCTGAGCAAGCTATTGAGAAAAGGTTACCTGAACCAAGCAAGAGCAAGCAATATTCAAGCAACTAAACTGTAATATTCTCAAAGCAATTCAAGCAATTCCTCAAGCCTAAAACTCGAAGAAACTCGATCCAACACAAGCTGTGAATGAGAGATAACTTCAACCAGTTGAAGAGGAAACTTTTGAAGAAACAAACGGGGTCTACTTTCCAAGTTCAAGGATTGTAAAAAGGTTCAAGGTCGAACCAAGTATCAAGTTTGTTGGAGGGCTTCGTGATCAAATCCAAGAACTTGAAAAGTGAGTTGTAGTAGCCAGGCAGTTGCCTCGTGAAGAAGCTGAGTCGAAAGAGAAGCCAGCTGTGTGACCAATGTTGTCTCCAGACTGATAAGCGCTTTGTAAACTTATCTGTTACTTAGTGGATTCCTCCAGTATTTGGAGAAGAGAGGATTAGAAGAATTGCCCCATCTTCGAACCTCTATAAAAATAATTGTGTCAATTTACTTTCAAAGATTTAAATTCCTCGTGATATTTACTTTATAAATGATGTTAGTTTAAATTTGTTATCCAACCGATAATTAACTAAGTGCTAAAATCAAGTATTTAAAATAAGTTTAAAACAAATCAAAGGGTGTTAAGTCTTCCACGTTAAAAACCAAATCAGCCAAGTTAAGTAATTGGCTTAAGAAATGAGTTATACTATCAACACCACCGAAGTCGTGCATTTGAGTGGGTAACTTAATTGAATAGTCAACTTAGTTGTCCCCTAAGGACACAACGATTTTAGTCAACTCTATGAACTATTTAAAAGGACTAAAATCAAAAATTTGGTAAGGTTTATTCAACTCCCCTTCTAAACTTTACACCACACCCTTGGGACCTACACTCTTATGTACTTGTAAAGTGTTATATGTAAGTCAATGTAGTTATATGTCGATTGTAACTTATATGTGATACCATCGCACCTGTCTTTTAATTCCTTAAACTTACAGTTTAATAATGATAGTTTTTTTGTAAGTGGTAGGAAGTTTTTTTTCTTTGCCTTGTTTTGTGGAGGTGATTTTTCTTGAAGAAATCAAAAACACTTGTTTTAAAGCAAATGATTCCTACAGAAAAAGATAAGGATTTGAGAGCGTGAAATCACATTGAAGAAATCAGAAACACACCTTTTACTCACAAGAAGTTTGCAGGAAGATGTGTGGCCAAGATTGTTGTAACATCTTAGACAACATCTTTCTTAGATTTGTTAGTTTGTTCATTTTGAGATAGGGCGTGCATTAGAGGTTTCTCTCAGCTTGTAATGAAGTATTCCTTACTTTACAACACTAAAAGAGAGTATCCTACTTTACAACACTAAAAGAAAGTATCTTTTTGTCTTATTGATTTTTGTATTTTATATCAATATTTCGTTCAAAAGGTTTTGTCCTAAGGCCATCATACAAGTATATTTATACTTGTACATAATTTTGAAACTTATTGTGTTCATTTTTAATATCCGTCATTTAAGTTTTATTTTGATTGTATTCCAATTTACAAGACTTTCGTTGTTTTTATCAAAAGTATTGGCAACATATTTTACATCACACTTCACTGTTTAGGAATTAGACCCCTTCAATTTGTCCAATTGGCATCAAGAGCATGCGCTTGACATTACTAAGCGTGATCCTGTGTTTTGTGTAGTAATGCATAAAGGAAATTCAGGGACTTCAATGGTTCGTCCACCTATTTTGACTTTGAGAGGTTTTCATGTTTAAGGAAATCTCTTGGTTTATGTGTGATTTGATGTATGTGTTGCATCATGTGTTACATTATATATTGTAACACATTTTCTGTTTTTCATTTTCCAAAATTTTAGGCATGTTGCATTGTTTTCTGTATCTGTGTATCATGGAGTTTTTCATGTTTTGATGTGCCATTTTTATAAAACTGATTCTGTTAGAATCAAACTCTTCATAAAGTTAGATTACACTTTCTGGCTATTTTTGTACATATTAAGCTCTATTTTAGGAAAAAATTGAGCTTTACTTTCTTGATTTTTACAAGTCTTTTATATACTTAATCTATGTGCCTATATTTTTAGTGCAAGGAAATACGGTTAATTAATCTATTCAAGATATATAAAATCAGAGTTTGAAAAATTCAGAATATGTTTTATGTATTGATGTCAACATCATACGTGACATTCTGCGATATAGATTTGTGTATATGTGTGTGCTTATTTTTTTCTCTCTTCTTCATATATGCATAATTTTAGACATAATATAGGTCATGCATTTTTATTCTCAAAAAACCAGAAAAAAAACGAAAAAATATATCTACCGACTACTGTGTTTAGTGGTGATTGTGGGCGATTGCATATTAATTACTTTTCTTTACTCTTTTATGGCTACTTTTATTGGCCTTAAATAGAGATTATGAGATTTCAATCGCACTTAGGACAAATTTCAATTTTATTTTCTTTATATAATTACGAAGGCTAATTTCTCTCTAAAAGGGGAGAAAGTAACACAAAAATTAGTGCAAGTTGATTTGGTGCATTGCCACTAAAGAAATAACCTGACAAAATTTGCCAACATTGATGGCAATACTTGAGCACTACTTGAGCAGTTTGTTAGTTGTTTTGTTGTTCGTGGTTTGATTTTTTGGGATGTTGGTAGAAGGGGGAGTTTAACTCTTTCTTGAATATGTTTGTGTAGTTTTTGTGCAAGCTTTGTCCAGAAATTTGCAAAAAGGGGGAGATTGTTAATGTTGACTTTTTAAGTCAAACATTATCTTTATTTTTATTTTGCAATTTTCTGGATATTTAATGTCAGTTTTGTTAGTTAATCTTTGGATAATTATTGTCAGATTTTAGTAGTTATTATCAATTTTCATTCCTGAAACTTATAGGTTTAATAATGACTGTTTTTTTTTTGTAAGTGGAAGGAGGTTTTTTTTCGCCCCTTGTTTTGTGCAAGTGATTTTGTTTGAAGAAGTTATCACTTGGTGAAGTTACTTTTCTCTCTATTTAAACTAAATGGTTCCTACCGAAAAAGATACGGATTTGAGAGTGTGAGATCGTATTGATTAGAGGTACTGTTTTTACTCACAAGAAGTTTGCAGGAAGATGGTGTGGCCAAGTGTGTTGTAACATCTTAGGTAACATCTTCCTTAGATTTGTTGGTTTGTTCATTTTGAGAGAACATATATTATATATGAGTGGTATAGGGCGTGCATTGCAGGATTCTCTCAGTTTGTAATATAGTATTGCTTACTTTACAAGATCTAAAAGGGAGTATCTTTTAGTATTGTTACTTTGTATCAACATTTTGTCTAATAGTTTTTGTCCTAAGGACATCGTACAAGTATTTTTATACTTGTACACAATTTTAAAACTTCTTGTGTTCATCTTAATATCCATCATTCCATTTTTATTATGATTTGTGTTTCAATTTGCAAGATTTCTATTATGACACCTTAAGTGTTGGCAACACATTTCACACCACACTGCACTGTCTTAAGAACTGGACCCTTAAATTATTTTAAAAATACAAAGTAATACTTGTTGGAAAAAACTTATATAAGACCGTCTTACGGGTCTAAATCCGTAAGGCAGATCCTACTTACCCGGCCCGCTTCTCATACGTGCCTAGATTCAGTTTTTTTTGTTCAGTTTTCTTTTTCGGTTTTAAACTAGGGTTTATTCTTTTTTTGTTCCTATTTTTTTTTTCTTCTTCTTCTGTTGTTGATGTTCTTATTCTTCTTATTATTCTTCCTCTCTGTTCTTCTTCTCGATTCTTCTCCATCGCCGACAAAACTTCTTCTTGTTTTCTCTCGCTTTTTCTTGCTTTCTGTGATATGTCCACCTACAATTAATACCACTAACTGCTCAGCTACCTCATTACCACCTCCCCTTGCCATATATGTTGCACTTGACAATTGGTGTAAGATTATGATGTCATATATGTTGCACTTGACACTTATAATATGGGGATAATTACAAAAACCATCTTGAGATTTAACCTAAGTACTATAAAAAAAACCTCCAATTACCTCAAGCTTGTAGCTTAAGTGGTATTGCTCACCCTTTGTAAAAGTGTTGATCGTGGTTCAAATCGTATCTTTCAAGTTTTTGAAATTTATCCCCTCCCCTACAACCATTACTCCCAACTTATAAAAAAACTATAAAAAAAAAACTCAAATTATTCTTCAAAATTATAAATACCTCTTAAAGTATTATAAACATCCATTGGGGCTTGTATTTTCCTAACATATACCACCATCTTGAGTGTGAAATTTGTAAAAAAGAAACAAATGTCAAAGGGATATTTGTAATTTTGAAAGATAACTCGATTTTTTTTTGTCATTAAGCTAAACCTTAGGGGTAGATTTTATCATTACCCCTATAAAGTATGAAAGACTTAAAACAAAATATATATATTGACTCATATATCATGTCACCATCGTGTGTATACTGACTTGGTTCGATTATTGTGGGAAGAATCTCTTTTTGGAGTGCATATATAGTTCAACCCGTACTACAAGAAAACAAGGAAATTCCAACGGAAAAAATCTGTTGGAATTTAGTCAATTTCTGTTGGAATTGTTGATTCCAGTGGAAATTCCAACAAAAAATGCAAAATATAACTGAATGGTAATATTTAATCATTTTATCTCATTGGAATTTATACAATTGGTCATTCCAACGGAGTTATACAATTGGAATTTAGTCCAATGGTAATTCTAATGGTATATATCCATTTGAATATTCAATCATTTTATCTCATTATCTAATATATTTAACTTCACAGTAGGTCATGTTTGCAAAATATAATGCAGTACAGTTTATATAATCAAAAACTGGAAAATTACATAATCAGATTTATAACTGAATGAATATATAATTACAAATTTGCATAAACTGAAATTACCTTAAAATAGATTTGTCCCCTATTCTGGAAGTTTATTTTCCAGGATAAGAAGGAAAAATGTAATCGGCGAACTTAAGATTATGCCCTGATAATATCACCACAATGCAACTCGAAGCCAAGGGAACACAAGAGCAAGATGCAAAGGAATTTTATTATGCAAGTGTAGGAGTTGTGTTGTGTGTAGATTGTGAAAAATTGAACCACCTTTTATAGGCTTCAAAATCAACTTATATTAACTCGCCACAACCCCATAACTTGGAAGTTTCAAGTGTTTTCACTCTCCACTCCTCCATGACTAGGGAGTTTCAAGTGTCATCACTCTCCCACTACTCCATGAGTTGGGAGTTTTAGGTTTTATAAAATTAAACACCATTGGAGTTAAATATATTCTTCATTATTGAAGAAATATATATGTCCAAGAAATTATGCCAAAAGCACAATTTTCATATTCAATTTTTCCAACAATCCGCCACATGAATGAAAATTTCGAGGATACCAAGATTTGGTGATAAAATCCAGCAGTTGAACCCTGCATAGGATACGTAGGTGTTTCCATTTGAACCTTCCCTTGTGAAAATATATTTACTTTACTAGTTGAGCAGTAGACGATGTCTTTGAACTGTTCTGCCTTTTGGGTAAAAGATGATGTACCTCACATAGGATTCTTCCTAACATACTTCAGTTCTCATTGTTATGTTCATTCATGGCCTGAACATACGCTTGGTTATGCAAGAGGTTCTAAGAATTGAGCCTCACAAAATTCTCTTTGAAGCGGCCCTACTTCTCTCTCACATAGGCGATTCTTCTATAAGCGCAACCCGCACTATCTAGCTCGGCTTACCGACGCACAAAAATCATTAATAGCCAAATGCTTATCCTCTTCTTTCACGGGTTTCACTGTCCAGGAATGGACAAGGGAAAAATGCCCCACAGTGATCCTATAGTCTTTTTAAAATTAAGTTGTCCTATTGAACCTAGATCTTGGGATCTCCAATCAACTAGGTTGGGTTTCCATTGTACCAACTATTTTTTCCAAAGGCTTAAGTCTCATTCTGCTTGATGATTTCGCAACTAACTCTCGATTTAACCCTTTGGTTAACGGATCCGCTAAATTTACATTTGACTTCACATAGTCAACAGAGATAACACCAGTTGAGAGTAGTTGTCTAATGGTATTGTGTCTATGACGTATGTGTTTAGACTTACCATTATACATATTGCTCTGTGCCCTGCCAATCGCTGATTGACTATCACAATGTATACAAATTGCTGGCATAGGTTTTGGCTATTTTGGAATATTTTCTAAGAAGTTTCGGAGCCATTTAGCTTCTTCTTCACTCTTGTCTAAAGCTATAAACTCAGACTCCATTTTGGATCTAGCTATATCCGTCTGTTTAGAAGATTTCCACGATATGGTTGCACCACCTAAAGTGAATACAAATCCACTTGTAGGCTTAGAGTCTTTAATATCAGATATCTAGTTGGCATCGATGTATCCTTCAATAACAGCAGAATATCTTGTATAGTGCAGTCCAAAATCACGAGTGTATTTTGAATACCTTAGTATTCTCACTATACTTTTCTAGTGGTCATGCCCTGGATTACTCGTTTAACTGCTCAATTTACTTACTGCATAAGCAATGTCTGGTCTTGTACAACTCTTTAAGTAAATCAGACTTCTTATGACTCGTGAGTATTCCAATTGAGACGCGGCCTCACCTCTATTTTTTGATAGATGTTGAATCGTGTCTATAGGAGTTCTAGCTAATGACGTGTCATCCTCACTAAATTTCTCCAGAATCTTATCCACATAATGTGACTGATCAAGTGCTAGTCCATTTGAAGTTTTAGAGATCTTTATTCCGAGGATCACGTCAGCTAAACCCATAGCTTTCATGTCAAACCTTGAGTTCAACATAGCTTTTGTGGATTTAATTATTTTATTATTACTTTCAATGATAAGCATGTCGTCTACATAAAGACACAAAATGATATAGCCATTTTCAGTCTCTTTAACATAGACACATTTATCACATTCATTTATTTTAGATCCACATTCTTTCATGGCATTATCAAATTTTTCATGCCATTGTTTTGGTGCCTGTTTCAAGCCATATAATGATTTGACCAGTTTAAAACCTTGTTCTCTTGCTCAGGTTTATAGAAACCCTCAGGTTGTTCCATGTAAACCCTCAGTTATTCTCGTAACTGGAGAATACGTATCAAAGTAATCAAGGCCCTTTTTTTGTCTGTAACCTTTAATTACAAGTTTAGTCTTATACTTATCTATTGTTCCATCTGCCTTCATATTCTTCTTGAAAATCCATTTGTAACCTAGTGGTTTACTTCCTTCAGGAAGATCGACTAGTTCCCAGGTATGGTTTTGCAAAATGGAATCAATTTCACTTTTTATGGCCTCTTTCCATAATGGTCCTTTAGAAGAAGTTATAGCTTCTTTGTAGCTTTGAGGTTCACTTTCCAGCATGTAGGGTAGAAAATTTTGGCCAAAAGATTTTTCTATCCTAGCTCGTTTGCTGCGTCTAAGTTCCACCTCTTCTTCTTTATTTCCTTCATCTTGTTCTATTAAATCATGTATCCGTTTAGAAGAGCTTGATTCTTCTATTGATCTGCACGGAAATACATTTTCAAAGAACGAGACATTTCTCGATTCAGTTATCGTGTTCTTGTGTATATCTTCAACTTTAGATTCATTCACAAGAAACCGATAAGCATTATTGTTATGTGCATAACTAATAAATATACAGTCAACAGTTTTGGGACCTACCTTCACCTTCTTTGGTGTAGGTATAGCAACCTTAGCAAGACAACCCCACACTCGTAAGTATTTGTAGGATGGCATTCTTCCATGCCATAGCTCGTAAGGGCTTTTGTCTAATTTCTTATGGGGTACCTTATTTAAAAGGTTATTAGCTGTCAAGATAGCTTTCCCCCACATGTTCTAAGGCAAGCCAGAACTTAAGAACATGGCATTCATCATTTCTTTAAGTGTACGATTTTTCCGTTCTGGAATGTCATTCTGTTGAGGTGAATAAGGTGGTATTGTTTCGTGCCTAATTCCGTGTTGGGCACAGAATTCAGCAAAAGGTGATTCATATTCACCTCCACGATCACTTCTTAACACCTTAATTTTCTTATTGAGTTGATTCTCAACTTCATTTTTAAAGAGAATAAATTTCTCTATAGCTTCACTTCATCTTTACTTTTAAGAAGATACACATAACAAAACTTTGTGTTATCATCTATAAAAGTAATGAAGTACTTGTTGCCACCACGTGTTTGTTTCGATTTTAAATCACATACGTCGGTGTGAATTAAATCAAGTGGTTCATTATTTCTTTCAATATTTTTAACTGATGTCCTTGTTAACTTTGCCTCAACACAAGTTTCACACTTGTGCTTGGAATCAATATGGAATGTTGGTATATAATTCAAGTTAATTAATCTACATAAAGTATCATAATTAACTTGTCCTAGTCTACCATGCCACAAATTGGAAGACTCAAGCAAGTTAAAAGAAGAGTTTTTCATTTCATTAGCTTTTGGTTTAACCATTACATTGAGCTTCAAAAGCCCATAAGAAGCATACAAACATCCCATTTTTCCATAAAGTAACAACCCCTGACTCGAAAACAATGCGAAAACAATGCTTATCTAAAAGCGAACCAGACACCAAATTCTTACGAATGTCTGGTACAAACAATACATTACTAAGAGTCGATTCCTTCCCGCACGTCATCTTGTAACCACTTTTCCTTTTCCTTGACCTCAGTAAGTAGTCGAATTTCCCATGTACAGCTTCTCGCCATCTTTAGCTGGCTCAAAGGAGCTAAATATTTCTTTGATAGAACACACGTGCCTAGTAGCACCAGAATCAATCCACCATTGTTTCGGGTTTGAACCTACGAAGTTCACCTCGGAGATCATCGCAGCCAGGTTCATATATGATACTTCTTAAAAAATGTGATCAACCATGTTAGCCTCCCGATTCTTCTTCGGTTTCTTGCAATCAGAAGCCTTGTGACCCTTGCCGCCTCAATTGAAGCATTTTTCTTCGAACTTCTTTTTGGAAATGCCTCCTTTTGGTCCCCAATTATTGAACCCTTTACCAATTTTCCCGATTTTCTTTTTTCCTTTGGAGCTTTCGCCATGCTCCACAACATTGGCTTTAGCAATCACAGGATTGAACATTTTCCTTTCAGAGCTTTTGTTATCTTCTTCAACTTGAAGCCTAATAATCAGTTCTTCAACGTTCATCTCCTTTCGTTTGTGCTTCAGATAGTTTCAAATCTTTCCAAGCTGGTGGCAAATTTTTCAATTATTGCAGCCACTTGGAATGTTTCACTCAAAACCATTCATTCAACAAGAATATCATATATAATCACCTAAAGTTCTTGCACTTAACTTATTTACAGGACTTGAATCAATCATTTTAAAGTCTAGGAATCGGCCAACAATAAAACAATTTAGCCACCGCATCCTCAGACTTATACTTGTGGTCTAGAGACTCCCACAATTCTTTAGCAGTTCGCTTTGAGCTATAAATATTATATAGCGGATCTGCTAATCCATTCATTATGTAATTCCTACAAAGGAAATTAACATGATTCCAAGCATCAACCGCATGAGCGGCTTGAACATCTGTTTCATCCTCACTCAACTTAGGAGGTTCTCCAGTTAAGAACTTTGCTAAGTTCAATGTAGTCAAGTAGAACATCATTTTTTGTTGCCAGTGTTTGAAATCCAAGCCATTGAATTTCTTCAATTCTTCAGTCTAATTCACCGGCACATTAACGGTGGGATTAGCCACTATCCGAGGTATAACCGGGTTAACCATTGGGTTGGGCACAACTGGATTGGGCTTAGCAATTGTCTCATTTGCGCCAATATGAACTCCAGAATTCAAATCAGAAGCCATTTCTGAAATACAAATCTAAGTTTAGTACTTCGATTAATCGGAACAAATCCGACAAGAACAAAATAAATTGTTTAATTTTTTTTAATGGTCCAAAATAATTTCCTTCCACTCCAAAATAGCACGGGTATTATTATCTTAGTCCAAAATAATATTCGAACTAACTTTCTATCAATACAACAAATAAACGTTAGTAGATTCAGTAAAACAATTAAGAATCACAATTGAAAAAAAAATATGTTATTGAACCGAATTCGAAGAAACCAACTTTTCGAAATTTTAGTTGCAAGAATATTAAATTGCAATTAGTAAAATATAATAGCCAATTCAGGATCAAACAGATTTGCATTCTAGTTTTATGACAAACTACAACATTAAAAATGGTTTTAAGAAAATCTGACCCTGATTTATAAAGTGGAAGCAAATTGCTAGTATCAGTGACATATGTTGACGGGATTTAAAACGAATTTAAATAATATCATCCATACTAGAATCTATAAACCCAATTACAGAGAGCAAATTTTCCAATTTCCAAAGGCAATTAGAACATTTGAAATGAACTGAATATAATATCCAACTTTGATTTTGAGAAAAGAATAAGAATTTAAAATTCTATCCAATGAATGCATCTAAAGCATTTGATATAAAAACCAATCTGTTTTGAATACCAAAATATAACTCATGCGAATTCTATTAATTTAGCATGCTTCTGAAGTTTTGCAACATAGAACAAATTAGCATAACTTATATAAATTGTACTGAACAAAAATATAAGTCTTTTTTAATTAATTTCTAAATATAATGCAGTACAGTTTATATAATCGAAAACTGGAAAATTACAGAATCAGATTTATAACTGAATGAATATATAATTACAAATTTGCATAAATTGAAATTACAGAATACTAATTAAAAGAAATGGCCTGAATCGGGTGTGTGACACACTATCCTTAAAACAGATTCGTCCCCTATTCTGGACGTTTGTTTTCCAGGATAAGATGGGTAAACCGGAATACATTATAACCGCAAATCAAGATTATGCCTGGATAATATCACCACAATGCAATCGAAGCCAAGGGAACACAAGAGCAAGATGCAAATGAATTTTATTATGCAAGTGTAGGAGTTGTGTTGTGTGTAGATTATGAAAAATCGAACCACCTTTTATAGGCTTCAAGATCAACTTATATTAACTCCCCACTACCCCATGACTTCGGAGTTTCAAGTGTCATCACTTTTTACTCCTCCATGACTAGGGAGTTTCAAGTGTCATCACTATCCCACTACTCCATGAGTTGGGAGTTTTAGGTGTTAATAATTAAACACCATTGGAGTTAAATATATTCTTCATTATTGAAGAAATATATATGTCCAATAAATTATGCCAAAAGCACAATTTTCATTCAACTTTTCCAACAGGTCACCCATCATTAATTTGTTCCAAGTCAAGCACGTTTAACTATATAGTTTTAATATGATTGACTCCAGAAAATAAGATATATTTTAATACAATCAAATATTTTAAATACTATCAAATATTTTCCAACGGTATTGGAATTTCCAATGGAATTTTCCAACAACCTATTGTAGCATTGGAATTTTAAAAACTCCAATGGGAATTCCACGATTAATTCCAATGTTTTATCTACTGTTGGAATTTTTATTGGAAATTTCCAATGGTATGTGTTGACGAGCGTTTCAGTCAACAAGGGAAATACGATAGAATTTAACACGTGGAAATGGAAATGCACTCAAGAACAGGGCTAACTCTGCCTTTTTATATAAGATGCCGAGCAGAAAATCTCTGGTCCGGTTTGGCTTTTACAGCTGGACTTTTACGAGTGTTTTTCTCTATTATCTCTCTTGTCTTCTTCCTCATAAATGAGGCCTATTTATACCCATCTTATTAGTGGGTTTTTAATTATTACTATTACACTTAATACTAAAATAATTACAAAGGGACATATGTCCTTCTTTTAACATGCATGCTAGCCAAGTATTCGCCACTTGTTGACTCATCTTGTTGTTATGCTGACAAATGGCAGTTTATTGTGCTAATGGGGCACTTAACTTTCCTTAACTAGATGGTTATCCTTTAAATTTCCCGCCAGAATTGATCTTGGAGCGAGCCGAGCCCGACTCGTGCCACATCACGAGCTCGGCTGCTGACATCATCAGCTCGGTCTGTGCTTTCCTGTGGGTCCCACATATGCATTGGTTGAATGGCCACGTGGATCAACTTATCGCCAGCTCGGCTCGGGCGTCATCAAGGGCCCCCAAGTTTAATTCCGAGGAGAAGATTCATGGAATCGGATTTAAACTTTAATGCTACTCTTGAATCTTTAATAGAGAAGAAGAAACCTTAAAAGTTACTCATCCCTGACAGTTGTTGCCTAGCAATTAATGCCTGAAATGGCGCATCAATGCAGGTGTCATAATGATGGACACGAGGAGTCTTTTGGTTGGACCAAACCTACGCAGAGAACGGAGAGATGGGACAGCCCCTGCAGCGGAACGTGGGGACGCGACGTTTCTGACAGTTTTTTGGACTTGAAAAGACACGTCTTTTGAGTTGGTGTTCAGTTTTTCGAGGGGATTTAACCTATAAATACCCTTTTTACCTTTCACTTTACACTTTTGTATTCACAATCTTCTGAGCAATACTCTCTGAGAGCGAGCAGAAATTCCTGGTCGGTCTTTAGAGTTCATAGGTCCCAGAATCACTTAGGTATTTTTCGAAACTCTTCTTCTTTTTCTTCTTCCTTCTCAAACAATGTCTGAGGATAGTCAAAACCGCAACCTTAGCGTTGAGGTTGAAATTGAAGATCCGCCCTCTGACCCCTCTATTTCTTCTTCTCTAGTTAGAGAAATTCCACCTTCCAGTCCAAGTGTAGTCGAGCTTTCAAGTTCGGACCACGCACCTCGTTCTGAGATCCCACTTGAGCAGATGCACATCATCTTCGAGCCTATTCCAGTTACTATCTACCATGAGGGCATTGTTTATAAGCCAGGACTAGTTCGAGAAGAATCCAGTGAAGGAGCAGTAAATTCCAATTCCCTAGACGACCAGCAGGAGGAGGAAGAAATGAATCCCCGAGGGTAGGAATAGGAAGGTGATAGAGCCTCTGAGGGCGCTGGGGCTGCAAGGCCCGTATGGTAGGAGGGCCACAGACATGGGGATGCAAGGCGCGGAGGGGGACCCCGTCTACGCATAGATGCTGGGTGGGGACCCTACGACCAAAATGATCAGCCCAGCATGCTGATGCTACAAGAGGTGGAGGCCCTCCACCAAACATATTGGATTCCGGCCGATGTTCATTTTTGGTTGTTGGATCACGTGGAGTGTCCCGAGCATCCTTCGGAGGGATGCATGGCCGTGTATGTCCACAGTCTTCTATACGGGTTGCGGTTTCCCCTGTCACTGCTGATCACAAGGTTGTTTCGCAAGTGGAACCTCCCCCTATCCCAAGTGTACCCCCTGACATGGGGTCGAATTATTGGGTTACTGGTTCTCTTCCAGCAAGAAGGGTACGCCCGTCCTCAGTTTACTGACCTGAACGAGCTATTCGTCTGTAAGATGACCCCTTCGAGCCGAGGCCAGCCATCAGGCTGGTAATATGTGCAAACCAGACCCGAATACCCAGACAGGCTGGTTGAAAGCCTTCCACAGTCTCTGAAGGAGTGGAAGGATAAATGGTTCTGGGTGAGTGGCGAGTGGCAAACTCGCGTTGGGGAGGACGGATCAATCCTCTCCCCCCCAACGAACTTTCGATACAATTTCCGTAAGTGCACATCATCTTTCGGAAGCTTTTGTCCGCAGGCTATAGAACATCCAAGCCATAGGCCAGAGGGACAGAAGAATCCAAGTTTTTGCCACTAAGGCCAAACTGTCTAAGGCCGATTTATGGCCAGCACTGCCCATCGCTCCTGGGGCTGGGGAGGCGGTCGAGGAAGGAGTGGAAGAGGCAGAGGAAGTTGAGGCTCGAGAGGAACCGGAGAGCAGCCCGCCGATGGCTGAAAGGGAGCAGACTCCTGAGTTGGTGCGGCAGCCCGTGCAATCAGGGTAGGCCAGGCCATCCCCGGCGACGGCTAGCCCTCAGGGACAAGTGCCCTTGTCCTCTGAGCGGCGCGGACCACTGAGTAGCCAGGGGGCGACCGAGGCCCAAGGTACGTGTTTGCTTGCAACTTTTGTAAATTTTTCTTTTCTTTAATCCTTACCCCCACCCTTTACTTAGCCAATCTTTTTGCAGGGCGTGGTGTGGACATCTTAGCCCGCCTTCGCCGTGTGAGAGATACGGCCGCTCGTGGGACTAGAGCGGCCATGGGCCAGCCTGCCGACGCCGAGGCGGCTCAGAGAGAAAAGATATGTGCCGGCAAATGTCCTGTCGATGAAGTTCCGGATACGGAAGGGCCTCCACTCCGTGGGAGAAGAGGGGGTATAGTGATCGAGTAGCCTGGGCAAACAGATAGGGCCAGGCCGACTCCGCCAGTGCCACCTGTACAAGTCCCGGTGGGCGGAGTTCAGAGTACCTTCTCTGATGACCTTGGTTGGGAGGGTCACTTCATCCCCCCAAGCGAGGAAAGGGAGGAGACGTGCGAAAAGATGGCCGGATCGCGGCCTCGGTGGTTCATGGAGTTTGCCAAGTGTTCCCCGCCCACCGACGAGCAGGTGAGGAATTTGTCGGAGGCTGGACGAGCTGTCAGGGACATTGCCAACGTGGGCCTGGACTACAGGTATCGAGCAATTCTGCCAGAAGACCGGCTAGGAGGAGAAGGCCCAATATGCCATGGGGTTATCCGGTCACATCACCGGGATACTTTGGCATATGATCGGAGTGGCGCAGGACCTAGAGAGGCATCACCGGGATTTGTAGGATGCTCACGCCACCCTTCAGGGGATTCAAGAGTCCCTAAAAACCCAGGCGGAAGAGGTCGCGGCCAGGGCCAATGCTAAGAAGGAGGCTGCCGCATAGGCCGAGGCCGAGCAGGACCAGGCCCATAAGGCTAAAGAAGAGCTCCGGGCCAAAGTCACGGAGTTAAGGAAGGTGGTTGCTGCCCATGCCAGGGAACTGGAGAGGCGTGAGGCCGAAGTGCGCAGGGAGGTAGAGGAGGCCTCCCAAAAATGGGTGGAAGAAGCTCGGGTGGAGGCCATCCGGGCTTATAAAGATTTGGAGGAGTACGTCCTCCAGGACCTTAAGGCTGGCAAGACTGTGGCTGAGCTTGCTCAATTGGACGCTGACATGGATGCCATCCATCCTCGATTCCTCGAGACCACCGGCGCCCAGGATGTCCCTCCTCTGGAAGAAGAAGTGGCTTCCAGCGAGCCTATCGAGATACCTCCTCACACCAGGGCTTGAACTTTTTAGTTTTTGAAGTTTTCATTTTTTCTTTCTGTATTTTCCTTTTTCATAGGTTAGATGGTCTTGGGTCTCTTGATGTAATGGGCTCCGGCCCCCCACTGTAAATATTTTGCTAGTAAATGAAATTACTTTTGTGCATTCATCTACATCTTTGGATTTTCACTAAGTATTGTGCTCACTTCTCTTTTCTGTTGTGTTTTTGCTTTGTTTGCCTCTTCCTCTCATTTTTTCTAAGTATGGGGCTCGGCCCTCTAATGTATGAATGGTACGAATAATGGGCTATAACTGCCTGGATTTATTTACCAAGTTTTGTGCTCGGAACTAGGCCGAGCCTTTGTTTTGGGTAGGTTCGCCTCTTGGTCGAGCTCCCTTTTATTTAAATGTGCACGGGACTTACCCGAGACGAGCAGTCAGTTCTCGGATATTTGCCAAGGCGCTCGGATCTTGGCCGAGGTGAAAGAAACAACGCCCGGATCTTGGTCGAGGTGAATAAAGAATTGCCTCCTTTGAGAGAGCTCACAGAATATCAGGTGAAAGGATAAGCCTCTAGAACTGTATCTGAGCCACGAATTCCAAACTTTATTGGTAATATTTCTTAAGGTACGATACATTCCACGGGTGTGCAAACTTTTCCCCGCTTAAATATTCGAGCTCGTACGCCCCATTTGACATGATTTTGCTGACTCGGAATGGTCCCTCCCAGGTCGGTTTTAGCGGGCTGGGCTCGATCCCAGTCACCCTCTTTAGAATGAGGTCCCCGACTCGAAACCTTCTCTCCTTCACTCTTAAGTTGTAGTACCTTTCACTCCTTTGTTTGTATACATCATTTCTCATCTCGGCACTACACCTCTTCTCTTCCAGTAGATCCAACTCGGCTCGGAGCGCGGCCTCATTACTTTCTTCGAAAAAATTTGGAACTCTAAAGGTAGGGGCTCTAATTTCAACAGGGATGACAGCCTCAGCTCCATAGGCCAGGGAAAAGGGTGTCTCCCCCGTGGCTGCTCGATGCGTCGTTCTGTATGACCACAATACGCCGGGCAACTCCTCGGGCCAATTCCCCTTAGACTCCTCCAACTTTGCTTTCAGGGTATACTTGAGTATCTTGTTTACCGCCTCAACCTGTCTGTTGGACTGTGGGTGATACGGGGTCGAGAAATAGTTCTTAATGTGAAAACCTTCACAAAAATTTTGAAACCTCCGGTTATCGAACTATTTTCCAAAGATCAGAATAATCGAGTATGGTATCCCAAACCTACAGATGATGGACTTCCACACAAAATTGATGATTCTTTCCTCGTCTATTTTCGCCATGGGTTCCGCCTCAGCCCACTTTGTAAAATAATCCACTGCTACGATGGCATATCTCATGCCCCCTTTGCCAGTGGAGAGTGGCCCAATGAGGTCCATTCACTATTTGGCAAATGGCCATGGACTGAATACGGAAGTAAGTTGTTCGTGGTGGTACCTAACTTGTGGCGCAAATCTTTGACATCTTTCACACTTTTTAACAAGCGAGATAGCATCCTTTTTTAGGGACGGCCAGTAATACCCTTGTCGTATCAGCTTATAAGCCAACGTTTGGCCTCCGGCGTGGTTCCCACATATGCCTTCGTGTACCTCCCGGAGGGCATAATCCGCATCCGTTTCTGATAGGCACCGAAGGAGCGGGATGGAATATCTGCACTTGTATAGAACGCCGTCCACCAGTGTAAACCGAGCAGCCTGAGTTCGCAATGTTCTGGCCTCGATCTTATCTTCCAAGCTGAACCCCGTTCTCTAAATAATGGATGATTGGGGTCATCCAGGTTTGCTCGTTGCTTCATTGGCATGTATCTTCTGCGTATTAAGTGATGGAGCGGACAGCTGAGTGACTGTAACATCTGCGATCACGTCGGTCCCCAGGCTGGAAGCTAACCGTGCCAAGGCATCCGCCTGCATGTTATCATTTCTAGGGATGTGCAAGACTTCTGCTTTAAAATGTGAGAGTTTCTTCTTAACCAGATCCAAGTACCGTGCAATTTTTCTGTTCCTTGGCTTCGTATTCGCCATTTATTGGATGGACCACCAGCTATGAATCATTATGCACCAATAGTCACTTCAGGCCCATCGACGCCGCCATTTCTAGTCCAACCAAGAGTGCCTCATACTCGGCTTCGTTGTTAGTTGCATGAAATTAAAACCGCACGGCCGAGCAAAGAGACTTAAGTTTTGGATCGATTATCACGATCCCGCTCCCTGCTCGGCCTACGGTGGAAGAGCCATCGACGAACAACTTCCATTTTTGGTCCTCGATCACATCTAGCTGAATTGAAGGAGTAAATTCGGCCACAAAATCGGCTAACGCTTGTCCTTTGATTGTAGTCCGCGGTTCGTACGAGATGTCGAATTGGCTAAGCTCAATGGCCCACTTGATCATCTGACCCTAAGTGTTTGGTCGGTGTAGAACTTGTTTTAGCGGATAATTAGTCAATATTGCAATCTTATGCTCCATAAAATAAGGATGGAGCTTTCGAGCTGAAATGACTAACTAATATGCCAGCTTCTCCATGGGCGGATATCGGAGCTCGGCATCGTGTAACGCTTGTCTTGTGTAGTAGATTGTGTGTTGGATGGATTTGTCCAATCTAATAAGTACCGAGCTGACCGCATACTCGGAGACCGCAAGGTATAAGTTCAAGCTCTCCCCGCGGCTCGGTTTTTGCCGAACAGGAATTGATGCTAAGTGTTGTTTGAGCAAATCAAAGGCGGCTTGTGTCTGCTCAGTCCATTCGAAGTTCTTATTTTTGTTTATTATTTCAAAGATAGGTTTACTTTTATCTGTGGACCTTGAAACAAATTGGTTCAGAGCGGCTAAACGTCCCGTTAAAATTTGTACTTTTTTAACAGAGTTGGGGGGTTCGAGATCAATTATAGCTTTGATTTTATCCGGGTTGGCTTCTATTTCCCTTTGACTAACCATATAACCCAGAAATTTACCCGAGCCGAACCCAAAGGTGCATTTTTTCGGGTTTAACATCATCTTATATTCGCGCAAAATGGCAAACATTTTATTAAGATCAGCAAGATGATCAGATATGTACAAGGATTTCACCAACATGTCATCTACGTATACCTCCATGGTATGACCTATCAACTCTTCAAATATTTTATTGACTAACCTTTGATAGGTCGCCCCGGCGTTCTTTAGCCCAAATGGCATCATTTTGTAACAAGATACCCCCACGAGCCGAGAAGAATGATGTATTCTCCTCGTTGTATGGGTGCATCCGAAATTGATTGTAGCCAGAGTATGCATCCATGAAGCTCATGAGTTCATGACCATTTGTAGCATCCACCATATAGTCGATGTTGGGCAAGGGGTAACTGTCTTTTGGGCATGCTTTGTTAAGGTCGGTGAAATCGACACATAGGCACCATAAACCATTGCTCTTCTTTATTAATACAGGGTTGGCCACCCAGCGAGGGTAAAGGGCTTCCTTGATGAACTGATTATCGAGCAGCTTACTGACCTCGGCCTCCAGGGCGACCTGCCTGTCAGGGCCAAGCTTACATCATTTTTGGATCACCGGTCGAAATGTAAGGTTGATATTAAGACGGTGGCACGCATGCTTGGGATCGATTCCAGGCATATCAGATGTCAAGGTTGTGCCCGAGGAATTCGATCAATTCCGACCAGAACGGCTCTTGGAGGTCGTGACCAATGCGCAGTTGGCATCCCCCATGTTGCTTGTCGACATCAACTATGTCGACTTGTTCCACCGGTTCTGCATGCTTTCTTTTCTTACTCTGTCCCTCTTTTTCTCGTAGGGCAATTCTTCTTCAATCCCGCCAACTGTTCCCCACTCAACCTTAGCCATTGGCTCTTTCCCGGGCCTCCGCCGGGTCATTCTCGAAATGACAATTTCATTCCGCTCGGGCTCGTCTTTCTCCCCCAAGTCTTTTGTCATCCTGCTAGACCCTCCTTTCTCTACCACGTTGATCTCGGCAGGTCAGAGCTTGAGAGAACACTCTCTCGATTCCTTCTGATTTTCTTTGTGGATGGTTTCCCCATCCGGAGTCGGGAATTTCACGCAGAAATGATATATGGAGACAGCTGCTTTCAGGTGATACAGTAACAGCCTCTTGATAATTTCATTGTACTCGGAGTCGGCATTGACAATTTTGAACATGGTAATAACAGTCCGCTTGTGTATTCCCTGCCCTATTTGAATGGACAGGTCGACCTTCCCGAGCGGGATGATTCTCCCTCATCCAAAACCTAAGATATTGTCAGTGCATGGACGAACATAATTGTCGTCCACGTTCAGCCTTCTAAAAGCTCGGATGTAAATGACAGAAGAGTAGCTTCCTGAATCTATTAGAATTATGTGCACCGAAATGCCCATAATAGGTGTTGTGATGACCAGGGGGTCAGAGTGAGGATGGACCACCTGGTCGGCATCCATGTCCGAGAAAACAAAATGACCTGTCGGTTGGCCTTCTCTGATCTCCGCCACCCGTACCTGTCTTTCTGCGTGGGCGGCTTCCCTATTATCAACTTTTCTCTTTCGGTTAGAGTGGCTATCCTCGGCCGCGTTGGTGTTTATTCTATTAATATTGGACATCATCAAAATTTCCCCTCCCTGGTTGTCATTCGGTGGCAACGGTAGACGAGCTGGGTTTGGCAGCCGCCCCGGATTTACCCCCAGAGCGAGCACAAGTGGTGGTGGTAACTCGTGGACATACTTCTTTAGGCCGCCCCTCTACATAATACACATTATTTCTCTTATGAGGTCTCGGCACTCGTCTGCCTTATGGCCTATCGACTTGTGATAGGCACAATACCTTCGGGCATCTAACTTTGCAGGCTCCAGCCTTAAAGGCCGAGCCGGTGGTAACAAATTGAGACCATGTATCTCATTCCATATCGCTGAAGGGGTGTGGGTCAGAGCACTCCTTAGTGCGGCAACCTCAGCTCGCACCTCCTGGTGCGACTTCTACCCAATGGTCGGGTTCTCTGAAAAAGGCCTGAACCCCGACCCCAATCCTGAAGCAGATTTCTTTTTACCGTCCTTCCTCGCGCCCCCAGTCATCTATTTGGGACGTTGGCTGGCCATGGCTTCTTCGGCGCAGATGTGGCGCTCTGCGCGAATAGGAAATTCTTGAAACGAGGTCACTCCCGATTCATGGATAGAGTAGTTGAACCATGTTTCAGGAGTGAGCCCGGCCATGGTCGCGATCAGAATTGCATCATCCGAGACCGGCTCCATTTCTCGGACCTACTTATTAAACCGGGCTATGTAACTTTTTAAAGGCTTATCCTTACCCTGTTTGATATTGACAAGGGAGTCTTTTGGTGCAGCTCGGATCTTGGACGTCAAAAAGTGTGTTGTAAATAAGGGCTCCAGAGTCGCCCCAAGATCGGATGGACCCTTGCGGTAGGGTCCGAAACCAACGATGGGCTCGGTCGCCCAGCGTCAATAGAAACAACCTGCATAGGATGGCATCACTGGGACTGTACAGCTCCATCCATGCTAAAAATTTGTGGACGTGGGATGTTGGGTCGGTCTCTCCGTTATACAGACCGACCTGTGGAATTTTGAACTTTGGCAGTAAGGGGGTCGACAAAATATTGGGAGCAAATGGAGACACAAGAGTGGGTCGGCTTGTCACAAGGTGCAGCCTTTTATACTGTGTGCCATCGGGATTTTCCTCCAACTCGTCCAGACAGCAACGCAGACGCAGGATCTCGGCTTCTCGCTCATCTACTGGGCTAGGATCCTGAGTTTGGTTGGCCCTGACTGGCTCTCTTTCCTCTGGGAATCAGAGCCTGGAGTTTGTTTCGTCGCCTCATCCCGCGGTCGTCGTCTCTCTCGCCTGTCCCCATGTTGTTCATCATGGGAGCTAACCTCTTGATTCTCGTTGTTTTGGGCTGGGGGAACTTGAGGATTGGTATTTAACAGAGGGTTAGGTTGATGGACATTTAAAGGGTGAGGTGGTTGCGTTTGTGGGGACCTGCTCGCAAGTGTCTGAGAGATGAGTTGGTTCATTTGCTGGACAAAGGTAGGATTTGCAATCAGTTGAGCAAAAGGAAGCAAGGCCGCGCTCCCTGCTTCGGTCAGGGGCACGTTCTGGCCGTTGGTATTTTGGCCAGTTTAGTTATTCACGGGTGGATCTTCAGTTCCACGAACATTTCGAGACAGCTGACTCATTTTTTTTTTCAAGAAAAATAACACTAAGTTTACCTGAATTCACGTGACTTGATTAGTCGGGAATTCGATCGACCAGACGGCCCTCCTTCTAGCGCCAATTTGTTGATGAGCATTTTGGTCAACAAGGAAATACGATAGAATTTAACACGGAATTGGAAATGCACTCAAGAAAGGGCTAACTCGCTTTTTATATAAGATGTCGACCGAGTAAAATCTCTGGTCGTCGATTCGCTTTTTACAAATTGGACTTTTACAAGTGTTTTTCTCTATTATCTCTCTTGTCTTCTTCCTCATAAATGAGGCCTATTTATACCCATCTTATTAATGGGTTTTTAATTATTATTATTACACTTAATACTAAAATAATTACAAAGGGACACATGTCCTTTTTTTAACATGCATGCTAGCCAAGTATTCGCCACTTGTTGACTCATCTTGTTGTTATGCTGACTAGAGGCAGTTTATTGTGCTAATGGGGCACTTAACATTCCTTAACTGGATGGTTATCCTTTAAATTTTCCACCATAATTGATCTTGGAGCGAGCCGAGCACAACTCGTGCCACGTCATGAGCTCGGCTGCTGACGTCATCAGCTCGGTATGTGCTTTCCGGGTCCCACATATGCATGGGCTGAATGGCCACGTGGATCAACTTATCGCCAGCTCGGCTCGGGTGTCATCAGTATGCTTTAGCGATGGAATTTCTGTTGTAATTTTTAAAATTCCAACAATGTTTCCAATGGTTTATTCCAACGATTTTATTAATATTGGAATTGCTGTTAGAATATTCCAACAGTTTGTTGTGGTGTTGGAATTTCTATTGAAATTTTAAACTCCATAGGAAATTCCAACTGCTTATACCAACGATTTTGTTTATCGTTGGAATTTTTATTGGAATTTTCCGATGGTATAATATAGTATTGGAATTTCCTTTGGAATTTTAAAAAATCCAATGATTTTCTATTTCGTTGGAAGTATTTTGTTGGAATTTGATTGATTTTTTGTGATGCCTCATATGATCAATTTATGTATCATTTATAATTAAGTAGAAATGAAAGTGGATGATTTGTGAATCATTGTTACCTCAAAATCTTGAAGTTATTAACAACATATAATAATTAACATTAAATTGTTTTGTGGTAGATTTTGGTTGATAGTTGATTAATTTCCACTCGGTGATCATATCTTGTCTTTCACACATTTTATTGTAAGCTTACTCCTCATTAAGTTCAACTTGCCCAACACAAACCTGAATTCAGTCCCACATACAAAACATGTGTCTGTCTTTGGTCTGCCTTAGTTTGGATGGCATAAATCTAATGCTCGCATTGTTGGAACTAAGATGTGTTTTTGCATTTTTGTTTTAAAAATTAAGTCTTGTCATCTAGTCGGATATAACGAAATAGCCCAGCTTCTGAATTCAGCCCAGTAAGTTTGATTTTGGGCTGAATATTTGAATCTCCTGGGTGAGTATCGCACTTTCCAGTGGGCTTTTGCTTTAGTTCTCTAAATTTGAATCACTAGTGAGTAGTGATTGATGGAGAGGACTAGGGGTGGCAATTTGAGGCACGGCACGACAAAGACGATTACTAACACGGCCGACGAAATTATTGGGTTTGAGCCAAGTGTTATCGGGTTTGGGCCGTTATCGGGCCGACCCGATAAGAACGATAACAAATCAGGTCCATATCGGGCCAACCCGTTAAACCCGATAAGACCCGATAACACAAATAATATTTTTTTTACACATTTTTTCTCATTCTAACTTCCTTAGGGGCTTTATATGTGATAAATATTTGAAAAAAAAAATATTATACAATATTAGTAAATGATTTAACTAGCCAAATGCTCTAACTTCTTCAAATGAGCCAAAAATTAATAATAATTAATAAAAAAATATAAATAAATTTGCTTATCGGGCTTACAGGTCGTGCTTGGGCTATCGGATTTTTATCGTGTCGTGTTCAGGTTACTATTTTCGGCCCATTAAGCTTATCGGGTCGTGCTCTTATCGGGCCGGCTCGATAACGGCATGGCCCGCCCGATTTGCCACCCCTAGAGAGGACCAGCAATCATTGGGAACATAAAAATATAAAGGGAAATTTTTTTAAGTACCCACTATGGATAGTGGGTACTCTTTTTTACCCACCAGCATAACAAAACTCTTTTCTACCCAAAATTGACAGCATTGCCCCTCCTTTAATTGGGTTTTTTTGAATTTTGAAACAAAAGCTAATTATTATACACACATTGAAAACCGTATACACACATTGAAAACTGTATCCCCCACTCTTGTTATTTTCCCTAAAGTAAAAAGCAAAAGGTAAAAAACAAAAGAAAACCATATCGTTGCTTGAGAAACACATATCGTGCGAGAGAGAAACCATGTCGTCCAACCAAGAGTCGTCCCCCTCCGCCGCCGCCGCCGCCGCCGCACCGTCCTCCTCCATTCCCGAACAAGTTAGTCGTCCCCTTTCCATCTAAGGTTCTCATTTCTAGTATATGTTGGAGTTTTACATTCGAAATTTATGTTGGATTTTATTTTTCGAAATATATGTTGGATTTTCATGGATTAGTATGTTAGTTGTTGGTGTATTTTTACTTGATAAATGAGAGTGTAAGAGTTTGTGTTTTGGGTAATATATTCGAAGATGGGGTTTGCATTTTTCTGGTAATTTTGGCACGATATGGTTAAGAAGACGATGCGGCACGATTTAGCCTATATCGTGCCCTAGGTTTATTTGGGCACGATATCGTGCCCAGGTTTATTTAGGGTTATTTGAAATCGTGCCTATATCGCGGCCTCTACCCGCCTGTTCTTTAATTTTTGTACCTTATCACTAGATTTCTTCAATTTTTCAACCTTGCTAAATTGTAATTAATTATTGTTGTAGGTCGGTCCACAGTGGAGGAGACCCTCATATCATCGAGAGAGGGTCCAGATCGCGGGGTACTTTCGACCGAATATAATTCAGATAATTAGAGATGAGTTGGGGGAGATATGTGGTGGTTTATATAGGCAGTTTAGACGGTTGGTTTTCGGCTATTTTATGGATTTTGGGTTCTGACGGAGTTAGTTGTAATGCAGCACCTCATGCATTGGTTATCGTGTGCCGGTTGCGATGCGAGTGTTGGTTCCACGTCGGAGAGCAGACTATTAGATTCTCTCGGTGTGATTTTGCAATGATATCTGGATTGCGGTTTTCAGGGTCCACATTTAACCCTAATGGTGTTTTTGAGGTACTTGAGACTGGTATATATGGACGGTATTGGCCTGGGGGTGATCGTGTTACCGCCGCGCAGTTACGCAATTTATTTGCCGATGGCACCTTCCGTGACTCACCAGATGATGCCCTAAAGGTGGCGAAGGTGTTTTTTGCCTTTTATATGGTACTGTGTTTCGATGGCCGACAGACCGTAATGGACCGTTGGTTGTGGTTTTTGATCGAGGACGATGCACAGTGGGAGGCTTTCCCTTGGGGGAAATACTCATTTGAGATATTGATTCATTATATTCGGCAGCTGCATGATGTTCTGCCACCTGGCCGATATATATGTTCCACCTCGATATCGCCCACCTATGTTCCACCTCGTAATTTTTATGGTCCCATGTTCCATATCGCCCACCTACTTATCATTTTTATGGTCCCACTTATGTCTTGCTGGTACGTATATTTTTTTATTTTATTTGTAATTGTACTTAGTTTTTTAAATATTTAAAAAAATCTTATTTTGATACTTATCAATGTTCTGACAGATTTGGACATTTGAGGCGATACCTCGCCTGGGTAATGCCTGGGTGACTCGTGTATCCGACACCCAGTTGCCTAGGTGCCTCCGTTGGAGGTTTTCGAAGACCACCGTTGACATGATTGATTTTTTCTTTGACATGATATGCATTAACATTGTTTATTTATTTATTTATTTATTTAATAAATTATTTTTTATTAATTTTTTTATATATTTATTTACAGGCTTTAGTGTGTCATGAGATATTGGATCCGACCGAGGAGGAGCTCCAGCAGATATATATGGAGCGAGTCGATGATCTAGTTATTTTGTTAGGTCCTCCTCAGTTCCTCCCGAAGGAGAACCGATTTTAGGCGCCGGCCGGGGGGGAGTGGGCGAGGCAGAGGTACGAGCTGATTCGATGGGCCCCAGCCCCTATTGGCAGAGGCAGAGTGTCAGAGACGGCAGAGGGCAGACATCAGTCCGTCAGGATACTCGTGTTGGTCCATCAGTCAGTGGGCAGACAGATATGTTGGTGCTGATGCGGGGAGTTATGCGGGAGGAGATTAGGCAGTTCGAGAGACGCATAGAGGAGCGGTTCTCTCGATTGGAGTCATGAGTCGATGCCGTTGTTTCTCAGTTAGAGATTGTCATCTCAGAGGAGGGTTCTCGCTTGGACAGACGCCTAGATCAGGAGATAGGTCGGGTTCCGGACCTTATTCAGGAGGAGATTAGGCATCTGTTCCCATACATTGATCAGTACAATGACTTCATGCATGGCAGTCAGAGATATTCGAGCTAGTCATCGCAGCAGATGCCAGCGTCGATGCCATATCAGACATCGACGATAACCCCTCTGAGAGAGTCGACTCCTCATCCGTCAGTATCGACTACTCTTCCTCTGGCAGTGTCGATTCCTCCTCATTTGGCAGTGTCGACTACCCTTCCGGCAGTGTCGACTCCTCCTTCTCCGACAGTGTCGACTCCTCCTCCTCCTCTGACAGTGTCGATTTCTCCTCCTCCGGCAGTGTCGACTCCTCCTCCTCCTCAGGCAGTGTCGACTCCTCCTCCTCCTTTGGCAGTGTTGACTACTCTTTCTCTTCCGGCATTGTCGACCCCTCCTCCGGCAGTGTTGACTTCTCTTTCGCCATTGTCGACTCCTATTATGCCTGTGTTATTACATTCTCCGTGACCACGAGTGTCGGTCACGATTCCGAGGCCATTGGTCCCTGTTCTTCGAGCTCCCTCTCCGACACTCATGGTCTCTGGTCCACGAGCGCCCTCTCCGCCTACTCCCTTCATTAAGGTTTGGGATAGGCAGCCACCGCGCCTCATTCAAGCCGGACCCGAGCGAGAGGGAGTATACTCGCTTCTTAGAGTCTACTGAAGAGTAAGTATTAAATATTTTTGCATTTGTCTTGTCGTCTTAGTATTAACATCTTATATTAGTGCAATGTCTTAATATTTGAGGGTCCAATTGCAGGAGGAACGTGGGGCTAGTGTCCTCTGTTAGGCCATCATTTTTTAAGGAAATGGTGGATCCAACTGTAGAGTTGGAGAATGATGTAAGTTTCTTAAATTTTTGTATTATTTAGTTGATGAATATTTTATTTATTTCATATTGATTAATATCGATTTCTTTCATTTTGATACACAAAGATATAAATGCATACTGTCCATACTACGATCCGATCCCCGCTGGGGTTGAGCCTCATGAGAAGCAAGTGGGAACTTATAGGATTGTATCTACGATATTTTTGGTTAGTTTATTTATTATGTGTCTCGCATTTTACTTTAAACTTAATAAAAGATACTTGTTAACTTATAAACATTTTTCAATGTATAAGATTCCATACGGCTTATATGGAATCGTATGCATGCTAAGGATATGGAGGTGATTCCTCCCGGACAGGAGCTGGATGAGTTGGTTAGGGTTGTCCAGCACGGATCTCCAGGATGGGGTAATCCTGGTTCGTGGAGTGCCGTACCGCAGGTACACTTGAATTTATTTATTTTTTTGGCTAGTTTATTCATTTTTTTCATTCAAATTTTTGATTAATTAATGATTTTATTTTTCCCCAGGTGTACATGATCGTGAATTTATCGGGCCATTTTGTCGTGTGTAGACTGGATCTCTATAGAGCCAAAGTATATATGTACGACCAGACGCCCGATACACAGATGATACTTTAGCTGATCAGGTAGCCGGCACACGTCCACTCCGTCGCATGCTCCCATGTGTACTCATTCACGCTGGCTACTACGACGACATAGGTATGGAGCCCTCCCACCGCGAGTAGGAAGCATGTGCAGGAGTCGATTCCCGAGATAAGGAAGACGATGGCACGAAAGATTTACCAGTACAGTAGAGATAGTAGTACTTTGGAGTTGTAGTACATTTGTATTGTATATCTTGTAAATATTTTGAGTTATTTGAATTAAATATTCATTTTGCATGATTTTTCTTAATTTGTTTGTAAGAAACAAGATTTTGATTACTTTAAATTAACAAGTTACAATTAGCAGATAAGAAATCCACAAAAATTTACAAAAAACTATAACTGGAACTAAAATTATAAGATAAAATTATAGGCACGATATCGTGCCCAATATATCGTGCCCAATATAGGCATGACCTGCTTGTCTCGGGTTATTTGGAGGGTTGCATACTAATTTCCGCACCTCTTGTGGTAGAACTCATTCACTCGGATAAGGAACTGGTAAAACTTCATCCACCCACATTTGTTGAAGATTTCCATTTTTATAATAATGGGCAACAAATGAATAGATATTGAGGTTCGCCTTTCTACACAACCAAACAAACAATTATGTGAACATATTGAACGAATTATGTGAAAATATTGATATAAATTTTAAATTTGTTTATACATAATTGCTGCAGATGCATGGGTGCAAGACATCAATTCATATTCAAATTCTCGACAGTTGCACGTTCTTTGGGATAAGTCAACCAAATAGGTCTTTGTTCCATCTTTCACTTTGTACTTCACATTACTAAGACATTGTACATCAATTCTACAACCTATCTCAACTGCATCACTTAATCTTTTGGTTGCTTCAAGTGGCTCTTGATCTCTTTCATTAGTAGCAGTGCGTCGTTCATAAGCCCACTTTTCAATAATAGTCCGAGAACACTCAAGCACAGAACAAATAGGTAACTTTCTGGGCCATAATAACCGACTATTGAAGCTCTCAGCCGAGTTTGATGTCATGAACCCATAACGTTGGACAAGACACTTAACTCGAGACCATCTGTCTTCCCCTGCACGTTCTAACTTCTTAAACGCACCCGTCTCACTAGCAACTTCTATGTATTCAAAATACTTATCATAATCTTCACGGCGGTATGAATGTTGTATTCCTAAACATTGCTACTATATGTTGACCGTATTGAGCCAAATTATTTTGCAAATGATAAATGCAAAGCCTATGTGATGCTTCTGGGTATAGTGCTTTTATGGCATTACTGATACTCTTGTGATGATCAGAAACAATCAGTAGATCACGAGGGCAATTATAAGCATCTCTCAACTGTCTCAAAACCATGTCCAGATTCGCCGCTTTCAACATCCCCAATTCCAATCGCAAGTGGGAAAATCTGCATTCATTACCATCTTTGTTACGGCAACAAACAATATTCCCAAGATTTGCCTTTTAAGGTATGTTCCATCAATCACAAAACCAGCCGGCATTGTTCTGGAATCCAGTGATTGATGCATGCAAAGCAAAAACACGTACTTGAATCTATTTAAATTATCCGACTTTCCATCTAGTTATTGATCCAGGATTCGTTAAATTCAACATGTGTAAGTATGCCGGAATTAGATTGAATGACTTGTTGCTATCTCCATATATCAACCAAAAGCATGATGCTTAGCACTCAACGCAACATTATAACTCATTTTAAGCCCATGTTGCGATTCCAACTCCGCTATCATATCTCTTGGCACGAGCGCAGAATGTTCCACTAGTAATCTAGATGCAAAATACGCATCTACTACTTTAGAATGCATCCGCCTAGATGCATTGTCATTCAAATTTAACCCAACATCCATGGTGCTTGTCAAATTTCCCTACTCTCCAAATACCATCCTTTCCATATGCACGCATTCGAAAAGGGCATCGTTCATACTTGCATATTGCATGAAAATGAGTCTTATCCGGGCGTTCAACTCGAAACTCGACTTGATTTTCAAGGTGATACATGCCTAGTGCAATCTCCAATTCAGTTTTGCTCATGTATGTTGCTCCTTGGCGCAATGTCCCACCAGATGCTTCCAATCTAGCAGGTTCTTCGGGAGGAACTGAAATGTGCGAGAGTGCACCAGGAATCACCCAACTTCGTCCTGTAGGCACTATTGTTTCGTCCATATTGTCTCTATAGATATATGGATGTATGTTAGCACCTTGTTCTTCTGGTGCATCTTGGTTTTGGTTTTCTGTAAATACTTCTCTCCATTTACGTCTCTACTCACAAAATTCCTCAAATTCAGCACGTTGTTGGTCATTTTCAAATTGATTATTAGCTTCAACATCAGTACCAACATCACCAGCAGTGTAGTTCTCACCAAAATCATCGGCATTATTATTACAATCAGCATCACCAGCACTGTAGTTTTCACCATAATCATCTTCATTATTATCACAACCAATATCAGCATCAGTATTATCACGATTTGCATCAGTATTATCACAACCCATATCAAGATAATAGCCATCTTCATTGCTTGGCCTTATACTAGGTCCCGGACAATTGATATTTGGAGCATTAACTGTAGGTGAGAGTGTACGCGGATGATCAATAATTGGAACATTGTTCATATGCATAAAAGGTGCTCCACTAGGCCTTACTGCATGACTATATAGATTGATGTGCGGTACACCGTATTGTTGAAAACCAAGATGGTGCATGTAGTTGTAATTAGGCCCAATGACTGTTGAAAAATCATTCTGAGTAGCCATTAGTTGCATAAAACTTCCACCAACACCTTATTGACCTTCAACGTTCTCAACTCGATTATGCCCAGACTGACTTCCCAATACATTATGCAAACTAGTCTCACTCATCCTTTTTTTTAGTGTTACAAAAATAACTGGTAACTTGGTGTTCTCAAACGCACTTTCAATGTCATCGTCGTTTTTCAACTTTAACTTCTCAAGTTTGTTTCCAGAAATATCTACAATAGTATGCATTACACAATCGTATACGCCCCTATCAACTTCAACAACACCATAAACCTCCTCCAACATTTCACTATAATTCATTTTTCCCGGTTTAATACGTACAACTTCTTCTTCACCATTTTTATATTCTAAACCTTCCCAATGACCCCCAAATCGAACAACAACATAGCCAGAGTTCATCTACAGACAAGAAATATAGAAAAAATATTAAAGATACGCAAGCATAAAAAAGGGCCTAATATCGTGCCCAATTTTAAAATAGGCAAGAGCACGATATCATGCCCTATATTAGACACGATATATCGTGCCTATTTTTTATTAAGGCACGATATATCATGCACAGTGCATCTTAGATTCAGAAAAATTCACATTTCACGATATATTTCACATATCTTGTAATTATATTGGTCTTGAACAATTTAAACAAGGTTAAGTAACTAAGAGGAGAAACAACATTACCTTGTTATTCGATTTTTTGGTGCGATTTTGGTTACAAAAGACCACAAAAAGAACTTCTTGATATTTTGTGAAGAAGAAGAAGCGAGAGAGAAAAAAAATGAAGAGCAAATGAGGGCAAACGCATGTATGTATGTATTTAACAAAAGAGAAAAATACGACTTACCTACTTTAAAGGCTTGCATTTAAAGCCTCAAGGGTATTGTGGTAAAAGAACCCCAAAAGTGGGTAGAAAACTATGTTTTCTATCCTACATGTCAAAAAAGTCTCTCACCTATCCCAAGTGGGTAATTTCCACCATTTGCTCAAATATAAAAGCAACACTTAATTTTGGTCTTTATTTCTTGTTTTCATGTATGTTGAGTATTAATCTACATGTATTATAATTTCTTTTCATTAACATTTCTTTTATTATGTAATTCAGAAGAAAAAAAAACACATAAATTGAGACGAAAAATAATAAATTAAACTAAGTACATGTTGTGACACGGTTGTGGATGGTAAGACAACATTTCCCATTAAAACCATGATATACACAACAAAAACTAGGACGGTTGGCTGTTGGCATGGTTCATCATCGAGCCAAGCGCAAGGCATAACATTCATTTGGACACATATCAGAAATAAATCAAATTATTAGAAATCGAATAGTAGTCCAGTGTTAAAAACTACCAATCCCAGGTTAGAGATCTAGGGTTCGATTCTCATTAATCCCCTCCTCTCCTAGTGTTGACGTGCGTTTTGGTCAACAAGCAAAAATATGTAAAAGACTTAACACGTGGAAATATAAGCGTGCGTAACGTGTGTTTATTTATGGCTAATTCTGCCTTTTATGCATAATGCCGAGCCGAATTATTGGGGTCGGTCTTTCTTACAATCTTGCTCTCCCCTCTGTTTTCTCTCTATCAGACTTTTTATACCCCTTCGAGTAAGTGGGTTTACAATAGTCATCTTTGCACTAACTAGTCATTAATTAGTAAAATAATTAAAGAAAGACACATGTCCCTCTCTAACCGTGCATGTCAGTCAAAACTTGCCACTTGTCGACTTCTCTTTATAATTCTCTGACATGTGGCAGTTTCTGATACCTATAAAGCGTTAAGCATAGGCGTGTGATTATTTTTATGAGTTTGTCACGCATGCGTTTCCCGTCGAAATTTGGGTTCGGGGCTCGGCAGCCGTGTTGCGGTTGGGCTCGGTAGCGGGCGAGCCTAATTGCGTGGATTTGTCGCCGCACACCATTGCCGATGTCACCCGCAGATCTCCTACTCCGGACGTGGCCGGATCGATGACGTGGATTAATTTTTCCACTGCTCGCAAGCGTCATCAAAGGCCCCAAGTTTAATTCCGAGAGAAGAATTTCTGAAATCGAGTTAAACTTTAATGCTAATGATGAACATTTAATGGGGAAACGGATTTCTCAAAGGTTTTGTTCATTCCCGATATCCGTCACAGAGTGATTAATGCCCTCAAACGGCGCATTAATTGGGTTGCCATGATGATGACATACACGTGGCATCTTGTGGTTGGACCAATCTTGCGCAGAATCGAAAAAGGTACGCCGCTTCGCACACCGCGTGGGGACGCGACGTTCTCGTGTTTGACGGCTTTTGAGTTTTTAAAAGGTGCGTCTTTTTGAATAAACATTTCGCTTATCGAGGAACTTCATCCATAAATACCTCTTTTTCCTCCATTATACATTTTCGCATCCATTAACCTTTGAGCTAGAGTAACTAATACCGAGAATTTTCGGTCGGCTTCCACCTGATTCGTAGACTTCAAACTTAGGTATTTTTCAAACACTCTCCCTTTACCTATAAAATGTCTTCTTTTGAAGATAGTAGGAGTCGTAGCTATAGTGTAGAGGTTGAAATCGAAGATCCTCCCTCCGAACCTTCTGCTTATTTCTCACCAAAGACGGCGATCTTCGCCTCACGGCCGAGCATTATTCGATATCTTCTCCGATTCTTCACGAGGTGGAACGTCTTTGAGCGGACGATACTATCTTTGACCCGAAAATGACCGTTTTAGAGAAGGAACGGTGATCACCTGACCGCACAAGAGAGTTCCGGTGAAGAATCGCCAAGTGTTGATTTTAGACAAGATCAGCCGTTAAGAAGGGAATATGGACCCATCGGAGCCTGAGCGTGATAACGTGAGAGCGGTAGATGAACCATCCGGTGATTCGAGGCCGAGAGAGGCCACTAGGGCCCATGGGCCACCGTAATGGCGACGGCCAAGAAGGAGGAGGCCCTCGTCTTCGTGTCGAGCCTCGGTGGACGCCGAGTGATATAAACGATATCCCGAGCATGTTAATGATTCGGGAGGTGGAAGAGTTCCATGAGGTACCATATTCCAAGTGGTATCAATTTTTGGGCACCGGACGGCACGGAAGTTCCCAAGACCCACCACCGGGTTGCATGGTTGTATTTTGCCGCCACCTTCTATACGGTTTGAGATTTCCACCGCCGCTTTCCTTACGCGGTGGTTTTACAAGTGGGGCATGCATCCGACCTGTGTGCACCCTATTTCTTGGGCAGATCATCGGCCTCCCGGTGATGTTTCACCCGGAAAATATCCTCGCCCCAAATTTAAGGAGATGAACGAGCTCTTTGTATGGCGAGCGACTCCTTCATCTCGGGGTCACCGTCCGGGTGGTATTATGTACGCACTTACCGGGGTATCCGGACGGCTTGGTGGAAGGTCTCCTTCTTCTTTGAAGGAGTGGAAGGATAAATGGCTCGGGTGAGCTGAGCGAGTGGCAAGCTCGCATGGGAGATGGAGAAAGGGAGACCGTTCTTCATCCCCATCAAATTTTGTTTTCGTTACATGAAGTCTTATCTTTTTTTCCTTTCTCTTTTTTGTTGTTTCATCGCTTTCCTTTCGTAATTGTCTTTTCTTTTCACCTTTATAGAGAACAAGGCCAAAGGGCCTCTGCCGCCACCTTTATTCAAGGCCGGAAAACATCCAGGCTCGGGGCATCATGGATAGGCGGATTGAGAGGTTGGCTACCGAGGCTAACTTGGCCGCACTGCTTGAGTCCTCGCCGTCTGCTCGCCGACCCGAGGCCGAGGGGCGGCTCGGGACGAGGTGGCGAGCGGGAGGTGGAGGTTGAGAGAGAGCAGCAGAACCCTCCCGGTAATGAAGAAGACGGCCCCATTCTCCGGGAGCAGCGGCGAGACAGAGTGAGCCGCACCGTCTCCTCGCGACGGTTAGTCTGGGCGCAGATCGTCCGCACCGTTGGGCAAACGCACCGAGCCACCGAGTGCGGCCGCCGCCGAGGTAAACATTGTATTTTTACACTTCCTTTTGAAATGTTATTTCTTTTGACCTATTAACGGTGGTTGTTTTTGTAGGGCGCGGCTTGGATTTGCGTGCACGCTTCACAAAGATGTGAGGAACACGGCCGCTCGGCGAATCCTCGGGCGATCGCGGTCACCTCGTAGATGCGGAGGCGGCTCGAGAGCCGATATCCGGCCGGTAAACGCCCCGATGGAGTGCCGAGGTAAGCGAGCCTCCTCTTCAAAGGAGAAGAGGAGGAATTGTGATAGAGGAGCCCTGATCGATCAAGGGGTTGGTCGAACGGCGCCGAACATCCCGAACACCCCCAAAAGAGGAGGTCCGCGAACTTTCTGATGACCTCCAGGGAGAAGGTCACTTCATCCCTCCAAGTCAAGTGAGGGATGAATATTGCGAGGGAATGATTCGACTACGCCTTGATGGTTTGTGGAATTCATTTGATGTGCCACGCCGACGGAGGAGCAATCGAGAGTTTTACCGAGGCAGTCAGCCGCGATGATCGTCCTACCGTGCCTGGACAAAAGGCATCGAGTAATTCTGCTCGGAGACTGTCTTCGAAGAACAAATTCAGTATGTCATGTCAATATCTGGGCGGATGATTGGGCTTCTATGGCATGCGATCGGTGGTACTCGCGAGCTAGAGAAAAATATGCCGATCTGAAAAGGCGGCACGGGACCCGCAAGAGGCCTATGCTACCCTTCAAGGGGTACAAGAATCGTTAAAGACCCTAGCCGATGAGGCTTCGGCCCGGGCCAACTCAGAGAGAGAAACTGCAGCGAGGGCCGAGGCAGAGCGAGATCAGGCCCACAGGGTTGAAGAGGAGCTTAGGGCTAAGGTTGTCGAGTTGGAATGGGGCAGCGCGCCCGGGCCGAGGAAATGGAGAGGCGTCTAGCCGATGTGCGCAGAGAAGCCGAAGAGACTACTCATCGGCAAATTGAGGCGGCTCGTACACAGGCCGTTGAAGCTTACAAGGACTCGAGGAGTATGCATTTATGTTAACTCGCGCCACGCGACCAAATTTCAGAGAAATTCTCGATTTTTGGTTAAGGGCGGGCATCGTTGCTCACCTTGAGGAAGATCTAGCCCTCCTGGAGGCTGATCTTGATGCTCTTCGGCCGAACTTTGCCGAGGCTCCTAATGCTCAGGGCTCTCCTCCGGATGTGGAAGAAGTCGCCTCCAGCGGTGCCGTCGAAATTCCACCCCGCTCGCCTTAACGTTTGTCTCTTTTTGTTTACATGCTTTCATATGTACTGTAGGTAGGTAACTTGGCCGTGCCCTAAGATGTAATGGCTCCGGCCTTCCTTATGTAAATACTTTTGAAGTAGAAATAAACTGTTATTTTCCTCACTGTGTAAAAAGTGTTTCAAGCTTTTTGCATATGCTTGGCTCTTTTCCTTTTGTAAGATTGTTGCCTGTCTTCTTCTTTTTCCTTTTATATTCCCAAGTACGGACTCTGGTTCCAGTGCTTCTTCCGAATAAGGGATTTACTTGCTTCAATTGATTCTCGTACTAGGTATATGAACCTGCTCTTTATTTTGTTTTTGGTACTTGGTGTATAAACTAAGTTTTCATTTTGTGCCTGGTGTGTACATCGAGTCTTTGATCTGTGCTCGGTGCGTAACCGAGTCTTTATTTTGTGCTCGGTGTGTAACCAAGTCTTGGTATTGTGCTCGGTGCGTAACCGAGTCTTTATTTTGTGCTCGGCGCGTAACCAAGTCTTGGTATTGTGCTTGGTGCATAACCGAGTCTTTATTTTGTGCTCGGTGCATAACCAAGTCTTTATTTTGTGCTCGGTGTGTAACCAAGTCTTGGTATTATGCTCGGTGTGTAACCAAGTCTTGGTATTATGCTCGGTGATTTTACCAACATGCCATCTACATAGACTTCCATAGTGTGACCTATCATTTTTTCAAACATCTTATTTACTAACCTTTGGTAAAGTCGCACCAAAGATTCTTCAACCCGGCGGCATCATCTTTGCAAAAGATATTCCCGAGCAGAGAAGAATGATGTATTTTCTTCGCCTTCTGGGTGCATTCGTATTTGATTGTAACCCGAGTATGCATCCATGAAGCTCATCAATTCATGTCCCGCGGTGGCATCCACCATATAATCAATATTTGGTAATGGATAACTGTCCTTAGGGCATACCTTATTCAAATCGGTAAAATCCACGCACAGGCGCCACTGGCCATTGCTCTTCTTTACCAAAACAGGATTGGCAACCCATCGGGATAGAGGGCTTCCGGATGAATTGATTGTCTATCAACTTGTTTACTCGCCTCGAAAGTGCCGCTTGTCTGTCAGGGCCGAGCTTACGCTTTTCTCGACAACGGGCGGAACGTTAGATCAATATTGAGGCGGCATGCATACTTAGGGTCAATTCCGGGCATGTCTGCATGAGTCCATGCGAAGACATCAAGATTATTTTCCAAAAACTCAATCATCTCGGTTCGATATGGTTCTGGGAGATCATGACCAATACGCAATTGGGGCCCCTCGCTTGGCCTTCCAACATTGATTGTATCAATGTTCTCATCGTTCCGCCTGCTTTTCTTTTCTTGCTCGTCCTCTTTGATCCGCAGGGCAATTCATCTTCAGTGGCCGCTCGTTCTCTCGACATTTGCCTTGCCTTCTTCCATCATCGGCTCCTTCCCGTGTCGACGACCGGGTTACTCTCCCGAACGATCACCACTTTCTGCTCGGACTCCTCCTTGGGCATGGGATCGCCTTGTGTGGTTCCACTGGTTTGTCTTCGTTCCGCCACGTTAATCTCTACCGGTCGGAGTTTGAGAGAGCATTCTCGTGACTCACTTTGATTCCCTTTATGTATAGCCTCGCCATCAGATGTTGGGAATTTTATACAAAAATGATATATTGAGACGGCTGCTTTTATATGATAAAGCAATGGCCTCCCAATGATAGCATTGTACTCCGAATCGGCATTGATTATCTTGAATGTCGTCATGACGGTCCGTTTATGCAACCCTTGTCCCATTTGGATGGGCAAATCAACTTCCCGAGCGGGACTATCCTTCCTCCTCCAAACCCTGCATCGCTATCGCCAGACGGACGGATATAGCTATCGCCCATGTTCAATCTTCAAAAGCTCGGACATAAATGATGATTTAATAGCTTCCGAGTCCACCAAAATTTCGCGGGACCGAATACCCAAAATCGGTGCAAGAATGACCAGGGGGTCGGAATAAGGATGGACCACCTGGTCGCATCCGCATCCGAGAACACAAAATGGGTGGGTTGGCCTTCCTTGATTTTCGCCACCCGAACTTGCTTTTCTGGGCGTGGCTACCGTCTAACATCGCTTTCCTTTTTCTTGGAGCGGCTACGCCGGTGCGTTAGTATTGATTCGATTTACACTCGACATCATGAGGATCTCCCTACCCTGGTTTTCGGCAGGGGTGGTAAGGTGAGAGCCGGATTGGTTATGCGCTCCGTTGACGACACTCGAGCTAGTGCGTGGGGTCGGTAGTTCATGAACGTATCTCTTAAGACCGCCTTGCCGAACAATCCGCATAATTTCTCTCGATTAGATCTCGGCACTCATCAGTAGATCGTGACCTATTGATTTATGATAGGCACAATATCGACATGAATCTAATTTTGTCGGCCGACTTTCAAAGGCCGAGCCGAGGTAACAAATTTAGACCAGATTGCTCCATATGGCCGATGGAGTGTGGGTCAAAGTACTCCCTCGCGGCAACTTCGCTCGCGCTTCCCGGGCGAGCCCTAAACCGTGGTCGGGTTTTTCGAGAACGGCCGGAATCGACCCGCCCAACCGGGCCGGTTCTTTCCTTCCGCCCTTTCACGCCCGGCCGCTCGGGGCGGTTACTTGCCATGGCTTCTTCCACAAATATGGCGTTCCGCGGACGTAAATTCTTGATACGAGGTCACCCCGATTCATGGATGGAGTAGTTAAACCAAGTCTCTGGGGCCATCCAACCCATGGTGCGATCAAAATGGCGCTATCCGACACCGGTTCCATCTCTCGAACTTGTTTGTTAAACCGAGAAATATAGCTTTTCAGGGGCTCGTCCTTCCCTTGTTTGATGTTCACGAGGGAGTCTTTAGGTGCGGCTCGGACTTTGGACGTTAAGAAATGCGTCGTAAAGGCGGAGGCCAGATCCCCCCATGCCCGGATGGATCCCCGCGCGGTAGGGTACTAAACCAACGGTGGGCTCGGTCGCCCAGTCAGTGGGAAGGCCCGCAGAGGATGGCATCACTAGGACCGTACAGTTCCATCCATGCTAAGTACTTGTGAACGTGAGTGGTCGGGTCGGTTTCCCCATTGTAGAGACCGACCTGGGGGATTTTCAACTTTGGCGGTAATGGGGTCGCCAGATTCCAGGGGAAAATGGCGACATAACAGCTGGTTGGTTCATTACTTGGGGCGGTCTTCGAGACTGTTCGCCTTCCGGACCGCCTTCCAATTCGTTCAGACGACGACGCAGGCGGTGTATTTCTACATCCCGTTCCTGCCATAAGCTAGGGCCTTGATCCGATTGACCCTAAGCCGCTCCCGCCATCCGGAAACCTGAGTCGGGAACTTATCGATCGAGCTGGGCGAAAAGGATCAACTCCCAGCCGTCCGGCGAACACTGAGTGGGCATGACGATGTCGTGTTGGCTCCGTTAGTGACTCTGCTATACGACTTTGCCCTTTCTCATCTTCTCTCGCTTCCGTCACGACGGACACGTTGTTCATTACTCAATCGCTTCTTGGGCTTCGTCATGAGGAAGCCCGGGAATTTGAGGATTAATATTAACATTTAGTTGTGGGTTGAGTGGATTAGTATTTGCAAGGAGTGGATGAGGTGCTTGAGAGTTTGTGGTAGCGAGAGTTTGTGATATGAGTTGGTTCATTTGCTGTACAAAAGTTGGGTTGGCAATTAGCTGAGCAAAAGGAAATAAAGTAGTGCTCCCCCCGCTCGTTTGGAGCATATTTTGGCCATTCGTAGTCCGCCGCTTTGGTTGTTCAAATGTTGCTCTTCAGTCAAACGGGCATTTCTCGACTGTTGACTCATTTTGTCTATTATGAAAAGGTTAAGTGTTAAACTTTACCTGGTTTTTACTTAACTTGCTTTTGCTTGGAACTCTGACTGGACCAATACGACCCTCCTTCTAGCGTCAATTTGTTGACGTGCGTTTTGGTCAACAAGCAAAAATATGTAAAAGACTTAACACGTGGAAATATAAGCGTGCGTAACATGTGTTTATTTATGGCTAATTCTACCTTTTATGCATAATGCCGAGCCGAATTATTGGGGTCGGTCTTTCTTACAATCTTGCTCTCCCCTCTGTTTTCTCTCTATCAGACTTTTTATACCCCTTCGAGTAAGTGGGTTTACAATAGTCATCTTTGCACTAACTAGTCATTAATTAGTAAAATAATTAAAGAAAGACACATGTCCCTCTCTAACGTGCATGTCACCAAAAACTTGCCACTTGTCGACTTCTCTTTATAATTCTCTGACATGTGGCAGTTTCTGATACCTATAAAGCGTTAAGCATGGGCGTGTGATTATTTTTATGAGTTTGTCGCGCATGCGTTTCCCGTCGAAATTTGGGCTCGGGGCTCGGCCGCGGTGTTGCGGTTGGGCTCGTGAATGGGCGCAGCCTAATTGCGTGACGTGTCGCCCAGACCGTTCGTTCGATGTCACCCGCAGATCTCCTACTCGGACGTGTGCTGGACTGATGACGTGGATTAATTTCTTCCAGCTCGGCTCGGGCGTCATCACCTAGGATTTGTTAGGGGTGTCAATTTCGAACCCGACACAGACGTAACACACAATTAATTGGTATGGGTCCAAGCTTCATGATCCGGGTCGAATCGGGTCGAACCCGAATAACCTATCAATTAAACATGTCGGGTTCGGGTCAACCTGCTATGACTCATTTAACCCGTCTAACCCATTTGGCAATTTGTGAATTTAAAAAAAATTAAGTAAAAAAAATAAGTGTAAGAAAAAACAAAAAACCTCATTAATTATGTATGTTATTTTTATTTTGCATGTCTTTTTGTATGTTGCACCAAAATATGATTAGTATATTATGTTATTTATCTAATTATCTTATTTCATTTTGAATGTTGTGAATTGTGATATTTTTTATTAATTGAATGGTATGTCATATGAATGATTTAAAAAAAAATCTATTTAATTGAAACCATTAAATGTAAATAAAATATTAGATCGGTTAACTAGGTCGGGTCCGGATTACCTGTAAAATAAATAGTTCGGGTTCAAGATGCTGACACGGATAATTAATCAGGTCGGGTCAGGTTGGCTGGTTCTGACCCGCGAGCCCACGAAACCATACCCGCAAACCGAAACCCCTCCCAAATTGGCACCCCTTGAATTTGTACTCCCAAAAAAAAAATTAAAGAACTTTGTATTAATTCAAAATTTCATTATTAAAAGCCTATTTAAATTTAGTTTATTAATATATTTAATAAAATCGAGTATAACTTATTACACATTTTTACAAATAAAAACATTCAGTCAAATCCATAAAATTATATCATGTACATTTTTCAGTCTCAACATTATTGATCATTTTTACATAACGTTTCAAAACATAAAATCAACTCCAATTAAAATTTCAAGTAAAATCAAAATAAATCAATAATATTAGAACCGACCCATAAAAATAAGCATAGTATGATATTTTCTTCAACGGCCAACATAAGTTGAGTTTTCATTATACCACAAAAATGGCCAACCTTAGCCGTTCATAAAACATTTAACATAAGCACACTTAATTCTATGCGTCCACATTGAATAAAAGTTGGGTTTTGACATCCCAAGTATAAGCTTTCAAAGAGTTGACGTTTTCTTTTCTAGAATTAGACTTGTTTTAGTTCCGTACATTATTTCCTCAAAAAAAAAAAAAAATTTCCGTACATTACACCAAATATTAGAGCTGACAATTTGGGTCCAATCCAGTGGATTGGTCCGACGATAAAGCCAGACTGGGCTTTAAATTTCTAGATTCGAAAAAGATCGGGTCTATTTGGTTAGGCCTAACAAGCCCAACAGCCCAATCTGCCTGAAACAAAATACATTACATGGTCAGACTGGGCCACAAATATATTGGCTCAAACGAATTTCGGCTCCACTTGACCTGGCCCAATTTTGCGCTTTTGTCCGATGGGCTAGTATTATGTCGGCCGACCCGGCCTAATTGCCCCCAAATATAATTAACCTCTCCACTCTCTATCCAGAAATCATCAAGGTAGCAATCTTATAACAATTTGAAAAGGGAGGTTGGAAAATTAATATAATAAGTAGAATTATCTTTTGTAAAAGCACTAAGTATGCACACATGATTTTCAATTTTAAACTATGTATCATCTCGTATTTCAGATATTATCTCTACATGCCAAGTGTAAAATTGATGACGTCATTAATTTACATTTTATGTGTTTATATATATATATATATAGGATATTTATTTGGAATACGAGATGAAACACAATTTGCAATAGAATATTCAATCGGTAAGTATGAACTTATCTTTTTGCTAACTAGTTCAATTTATTCTTTTATTTACCAACCCTTTTATGCCAAATCTAATACATTGATATTATCAATATTGGAAGCTCGTAATAAAGGAGTCAAATATCGTGAATATAATTGATGTAATTAAATCAAAGAGTAATTGAAAGATGATGATATCTTTTCGTGGGATATATAGTGGATTGTAGGACAAGGACTATTCGGGAGAGTTGACATGGAAAACGGCATCCCTTCTTATGTTACGATTGGCTTGCTACGTATTGCGCCCTCACTAATACGTGAATGTATGGACAAACATATAAGGGGTAGAGTCATATTGAGTGCCATTATCCTCGGTAAGGACATAGAGATACATTCTATCCGCCAATCTCTTTTAATCTACGACCCATATTAAACCTTTATTTATATTTCTTACTTAAATATAAATGGTTAGGGGTAAATTAGTCAACACTAATTAACTGATAATGGGCGGTTATAAATTTATAATAACACATATGGAAAAGATTTCCTTCTTCTCTCACCTCTAAATCATGGCTTTTACGAACTTCATCTTTGTAATCAAATCTACCCAGAAATTTGCAGATACTTTATACAATCATTCTGATCAACCCAAAAGAGGATGCTGGGAAATACAGTAACAGGTCCAGAATTACACAAACTACACGTATATAGCTTCTCATCCTCCATCATCTAATTGTTGCAAAAACATAAGATCGAAATCAAAACTCAAGAACTAGAAAAAAAAATTATCAACGTCAATCGCATATGGACAGAGTAATAAGCGAAAGTTCATCGGTATTAAATGAAACAGGCAATCCTTCTAAATGTGTTTGCATCTATTTTTTGTATTTTACTGGGCTTATATATATATATATATATATATATATATATATATATATATATATCAAATTATTGAATGTAAGGGTAATTTTTATTGCTTCTTTATATTAGTATTGGGGCTCCTTTGAGTATTTCTCATAGCTGACTTTTCCGCTATTTTGTTAATTCCATGGTGTATCATATACGCATATTTGGTTTCAGACTAATGCATGATTAATCATGTTTTATTTCTCGTGTATCTTGAATATATAGTAGCATTCTTAGTTTTTGACTCTGCATACTTAGTATGACTGTACTGCTTCGTGAGTATAAGAATGTTGCATGTTTAGTTATTTTACAATGACAGTATATGTAATGCGCATGTTCATCTTTATTTAGTTAGTATAATGAATAGTTGCATTTTTATTTTTATTTATGGTTATAGTATATGTATTTTGATTAGTTTTATTTTTTTCCTTGCATGGTTAATGTTACTTTATTGCTTCGTTTGTACAAAAACACTGCATATTCTTTTATTATTACAGTATATGGAATGTGCATATCCATCTTTATTTCTCCTATGCATTTTGAATAAATTTTTTGCATACTTAGTATGACATTATTGCTTCATTGGTATAAAAATATTGCATATTTTGTTGATTATTTAGTTTAGGTTGATTTCATACTAAATTATACTTTGTTTCATTTATGATATCTATATTGCTTTTTTATATATAATATTATATATTTGAATATAAGATATTGCTATAATACATTATATCAATTTCTCCACAAGCTGTATTTGATACAATCAAGAGCATCTAGAGATATCACATAACTCTACAAAATATTGGATACCCGAATATAATCAAAACTAAATACCCCGAGAATAAATGCACCAAAGAAAAAGCTATAAGGCTAGCTAGTAAGAAACTAAAGGGACAGTGTGGAGCGTGTGGAGAAGTTGGTATTCACTACAGTATGACATGCACCAAACAAGTGTGAAATCTAACTTAAACAAAAACAAAAATAATTTTGTCAATGTTTTTTTATGCTTATTTAGTTTCAAATTATTGCATACTTAGTAATGTTGGTTGCTTATATAGTTTATAACTGTTACTCGGCTCTTTATTTTTAATTGCTAACTTAGATTTAGATTGTTGCTCATTTATTATAACACGTTTTCGAACTACAATCACTAAGAATACATCATATTTTTATGTTGATTAGTAATTCACCCTATTTAGGGTCTACTCTTATGCAATAGAAAAAGCTGGAACAAAAAACTCTAAATATGGCTATCCCAGTTGGGACCATATTTGATGCTTATTTTTTATTTGCCAAATTTTTGTTGCTTATTTTTTGATAACCTGCGATATAATGCTAGTCACCAAATTTTTCGATGCTTATTAAGTTGCACATTATTGCATTTTATTTAATATTTGTTGCTTATTTAGTTTATAGTTCTCCCTTTATTATTTTTTATTGAACTTGATACTATTTTGTTGCTTATTTACAATAACATATTTGCATCTATCATTTTTGCATGCAAAATAACCCCCAAAAGAAAAAGGATGACGAAGCATAAATCACACAAGCACACTCAGAATCGTGTTCAAGACTTGTATCAAAAATCAAACAGCATTTAGTTACAGATTATTGCATATTTAGTAGAAATGGCCATTTCCTCCAAAACCAATGGAGGATCTCATACCCGATCCTAACAGAGGATCGAGGGTATGGAGGGTGTTTTTAGACCTGATTAAATAAAAGGGTGCGTGGGTATGAGAATTTTCGGGTTAGGGTATAGAGATGGGTCTTGGTACATCTTGCCCATCCAACCTGACACCCGATTAAATAATATTATATAATGTATATACATATATATATATATATCTATTTCTTCATATTTAAAAAAAAAAGGAATTTTTTTCCCAAATCCCAACCAAAATCCACTAATTAACCAACATGTTTTGTCTTTCTAATATTTTGTTATTTTTTCTGTAATATTTAGTTCGCTAATTCTTATCTTTATTCTTTTTTTTCTTATTTTTCTCTTAAGAATTTAGTAAATACCATAGCTTCATTGAAATAACTCAAATTTGAAAAATACAAATGTAAGTGGTGGGTAGGGTATGGATATACCCGATCCTCCAATGAGTATGAAGATGAGTATGAAAAATGAATATCTGGTGGGGATGGGATAGAGGATATAAAATCTTCCTCGAACCCTAACAATTGACATCCTAATATTTTAGTAATATTTTGTTGCTTATTTAGTTTAGAATTGATGTTCTGCTTAGTAAATTTTATTGCTTACTTACCAGGGAAAATCTCCCAAGCGAAGGAAGTCAACTAAATTGAGAGAGAAAAATAAGGATGTGTCTTAATTAATCCAAAAAATCCTCCAATATTCTGGAAAAAATCCAGTTACAAAAGTACGGATAAGTCGCCGAAACCGTGTCATTCAATTTACAAGATTGCCTTTTTGAATTATCCAACTAATGAACATAATTACTAGAATTCCCTTATAATTAATTAAAAAAAATGACTCAAATCATAAAAAAAAAAAAAAAAAGGCAATTTAAATTTTGAGCGTTAAAAAAACAGAACAATCCAGATTTGTCTTCACGCCCAAGATTGTGGGTTCGATTAATCCAAATCATATATATATATATATATATATATATATATATATATAATATTGGGGTTCGTTAATAACGCCCTCAAAACCTATCAATACACTCCCTTTTAATACACTTTTCTTCCCTTTTTTGAAAATAACCAATTTTCTAGGCATACGCTTAACACTACCCAATTTACCCTTGCCTCAATTAAAACCGAATTTTTTGAATGAAAACCAAATTACGTGATTAAATATATTGATTTCGTAAAATCTGTTTGGTTCATCTCCATATTTTTTAGCACTTTCAGAATCAAAGATGATGTTATTAGATTTTCTTGTAAAAATAAAAATACATTTAAGTTAGTTAATTATATTTAAATATTAACTACATAAATTTAAAATAAAACATATGCACTAAAAAAATATATTTGTTTACCGTGTTTCTTTTTGTATAAAACATTATGTAAAATATTATTAGGTTTTTAAAAATAAACTATTTAAAATAATAATAATTGAATAGTTTAAATAAAGTGAATAAAACAAATAAACTTTTGCAGTCACAAATAGCTAAAAAAGAAAAAGAAATTTCCTTATTTTGATTCTCAAAAGCCTAAATTCAAATTTCCTGAAAACTAAATATTATAATTTTATTTATGGAATATTTGACCACCTAAAGATTAACTGTAAGACAGAGAAAGAGAACATCCATCAAGAATTTGTAACCCAAGGATAGAAGAATATTACTGATCAGCATCATAAAATTTTCACTACTAAAATACTCCTTGATCTGGAAATGCTAAAAATATGGAAATGAAACCAAATAAATCGTACGTTAATCTCTTTATTCGCGTCATTTTGTTTTCATTTGAAGAATTGGAGTTTAATTGGGGAGAAGTAAATTGGGAAATGTTGGGGGTGTATATTGTTGGGGATAAAAATGGTATATCATTAATTAATATATAATTCCATTTTATATATGTTTAATTAATATTAATTACCCAATAGGCTCTTAATAATTAAATCGGCCCAAAGGAGTCCGGGTTTGGTCCATTGGCCGTTTTCTCCTATGTGGACTGGCCCACAGGACAAATTCTTCTACACGGCCCACGGGGCCCATCTCCCAGGTATAAAAAGGTCCCTCCTATTATTTGTAAGTAAATAAATTCATAATCATCCTACGCATTTATTATACAGTATTCGTTTACCGTTTATTCTCTTGTTCACCATGTGATTTGAGCGTCGGAGGAGCCTCCCTGAGCAACCCCCAGGGACCCACCTAATATTTGCGTACGTGTGTAGGCAAATTTCCAGTCGAAGGATTTTTCAGCTCTCGGTGAAGAAGACGAGAAAACTGCCCCTCGAGAAGAGGATTGACGTGAAGACTTCCTTCTCGGAAAAAGGATTTTGGTCAATCCAGCTGACTTAGAGTGGTCTGCCCCAAAATCAGCATCATTTTGGCGTCGTTTGTGGGAATAACAAAAGCACACGAAAATGCAGAACCGACCTCAAGTGCATGGAGTCGGATCCCAAGCTGCAGGCCTTGCGGCCAGAGACTACCAAGAGGAAAGGCCGTCAAGAAGTCGGGAGGCCAGCTACCTATCCACCGGAAAGGCGCTGCTTCCCCTGCAAGAAAAATGGGCGTCACCACCTCCATCCGGATGAGCTTCGCCCATTGAAGAAATTTACCTGCTCATATGAAGGACGCCATATCCCCCATGGGAGTGAAGGACGATACCACCGCTGCGCGGAAGAGGGGTTTGCCCCTGAAGAAGTTCACCTGATCCAGGAAGCCTTCCAAGCTCTGCTAGAAGAAGCTGCCCGAAATACTTTGAAGAGTCAAGCTGTGGCCGGAGCCGTGGGGAGACCACCCTGAGCTCCGCCCACCATTGAAGACCTGAGGAAGAAAAACAAAAGGACACGGCGAGAATCGTGAAGAGCCGCCATTAGCTGAAGAATCCCATGCTGCTGGCTATAGATCTAGGAATCAGCAAGAAGAACTATCACATTGAAGATGAGAGGCCAGTCCCCCGTCACAGGGAGGGGCGCAGCCTCCGCTTAAAACCAGGAAGGGCATCGCCTCCTACTCCGGGGAGGCTCTTTTTATTGAAAAAGTTCTCTTAATGTGAAGAGCCCTTGAAGCCCTGCTCGAAGAAGCTGACTGAGCTTCTTCAAGGAATCATGTTGCGGCGGAAGCTTCGGGAAGGCCTTCCTCAAAGCTCCGCCAGATGTTGAAGACCCCAGCCTCGGGGAAGAAGATAAAATAAATGAAGGACTTGGAAAAAGTCTAGCAGACTAGCACACTCTCGCTGGAAAAGAAGCTGGAAATGGATCCTACACTCCGAAGTCGACATTCACAAGCCCGCAGAAGAGTCGCAGGCAATAAAGCATCAGCCAAGCCAACTTGCGGGCCGTCGCTATAGGGAGGAAGTTAACTGGCCCCTGCCATTCGGGAAAGCCATTGCCTCGGGCATCAAGATCTCCAGTCTCTCGGAGTATGATAAGACCGATGGTCCACCAGGAGCACTTAGACAAACTCTATGCAAAGGCGGATCTCTACACTAACTTGGTCGATTAGCTCCCAGTTAGGTCAATCATTAGGATGGACAAACTCACTACTGCCTTCGCACGATGATTCTCCATCAGAAGGAAGTATTCAGTGACCATGGCTCATCTTTTTCAAGTAAAACAACTTGAAGGAGAGTTACTGTAAGACCTAATGAAGTGATTTATGGAAGCCGAAAGATCCGAAGCCAAGAATACCAAGCAAGAAGGTAGATCGTTGAGAAGACATGAGGATAGACCCTTCATTCCAGAGGGACGCCATTCAACAACTCAGAGAGCTGAATGAGGCACCCTGCCCAGCTGAAGGGGGCGCCCTTGCCCGCTCAAGGGGACGTCTTTGCCTGGCCAAAAGGGCGCCATTCCGCAATCTCCTCCTCGTGAAGGGCTCTGCTCACTAGATAAGTCTGCTAGACCCGGGAAGCTCTCCAGGTCAATGAAACTACCCGTAACACACTAAAAGACATCAATGCTCTTGGAAACACCAAAGGATATCTCCGAGCTAATCCATTTGCATGAAGACCCCTCGTAAGGACACTCTGACGTTATAGGCCGCAACAACATATGCATGAAGAATGAACCTCACTCGACTATAATGGAAGAGAGGAACAATGGACTGGAGAGCAACCAGACACTGAAGAAGTCATCACATTGGTGGAGGACAAACAAACCTTGAAGTCCAGAAAGGATATGCACATACCTCCCCTCGGCACCTGGGCTGAGAATCCAAGAGCCATCTAGAATGGTCAAGATATTTCGGGAACAAACAACCCTTTACAGAAAGACAAAACTCCTCAGACAACCTGACGATGCACCATCCTCAGTCGGAGGGAGCTCTATAAAATCTTCATTCATTGGAAAGGTACACCCCAACACAAAAGGGGAAAGAAATGCTCAACTCATTGGAGAAGACAAAGACTCCAAGGATGAAGAAAGCTGAACCATGAAGGAATCAACCCAATGACCTCTACCTTCGGGAATCAAGACCTCCATCCTCTTGGAGAATGACAAAACTGGAGATCTACAGAAACACTTGGACAAATTCTACACCAAGGCGTATCTCTACAACCTGACGGACACCTCCTACTGCAAGCAGTTCTCCATCAACAGAAAGTTCCCCAAGACTATCGCTAACCTCTTTCAGGTAAAGCAAAAAGAAGGAGAAACACAGCGGGAGTTTATGAAATAGTTCATGGAAGCCATCAATGAAGTTTCTGACGTCCAACATGAGACCTTGGTAGGGATATTGAAGCAAAATCTCCAACAAAGGCATCTGAAGGAATCCCTAGCCGGGAAGCCTCCCTCCAACATGGAGGAGTTATTGAGCCAAGCAGAAGAGCATATTCGAGAAGAAGAGTCTACCAAGCCTAAACCCAGTGCCAAGCACAAGTCCCATGAAGAAAATGATAATCAGCCACAAAAATTAAGGAGAAAAGATCATGGGCCAAGCTACACTCTTCTCAACGCTCCAATAGCGGAGGTACTAATAGCCTCCCAGAAGAAGGGGATCATTGATCCTCCACAACCATTGAAGAGCAACCCTACATGGACGTGCTCCACATTATACTGTCAATATAACAGAGATAGAGGGCATACCCTTGGAGACCAATTTTTTTTTAAGAAGAAGATAGAGCAACTTCTCCAGAAAGGTCACCTCAAGGACTACATGGATCAAAGCAAGTTTCGCCGTAATCCAAGACCACATGAAGAGGAATCTCAACAAGACCAACACTGCTCAGACACCCACAGAGAGGAAAGGTGTGATATTCACATAGTTGGAGTCATCAAAATGATCTCTGGAGGACCAAAAGCAAAAGATGCCAGGAGCACTCTCTGAGAATGCATCAAGAAGTATAGGGAACATCCAAAGGATTGCCCGGGAATGTTATGTTGTGATGAACGTTAAAAAATATACAATTACTTTTGGTTTATAATAGTATTTTACCTTATTAATTTTAGTAAAAATATAAATTTTTAATATTATTATATGTTATAAATAAAATAGGAAATCAACACAAAATTATAGTAGGATGGATTTTTAATGCAGGTTCGGATCAACGAGCATTACTTTCAATTCCGGTATGATTTAGGGATGGTTCTTGAAGATATGGATTCACAATCTATTCTTCTACAAATATTCAGAGATATTAAAGCCTAAATCAAAGTTTGGGATGATATTTTCTTGGATCAAAAGTTCATCACAATTTGAAGTTTGAAGAGACTCATTTTCTGTCAAGACTTGACCAAGGTTCGTATTTTAGGCATAACGCGAATACCACAAGTGATGTGATGCTGAAATATTTACTGCGTATCCCCAATACATTTGTCTACAACTTTCATGAGATTCCAAAGTCAAATTTGGTTAGCAAGTAGTTTTAAAAAATACAACAAGTTGTTGCAGTTATAATCCCGCAGGCCAACCACTCCTTACTTATTACACCATATCTTGTCCTATGGTGCTTGTAATTCCTTAAAACCAGTTGGAGAATGCATCCAAGTCATGTGAGAATGGATTTGTTAAAGTAAATCATGATAATTCAGCAAAAAGCCTTGGCAAAAAGACCAGCCAAAGAAGATATTGGAGTTGGTTTCAAATTTTAAGCATTTTCTCAATTGTCTTGAAAATAAATAATAAAATAATTTCAAAATGAATTATTGTGTCGCCTATAAATATAGGTCATTTACACTTGCCAAAAACACAATTTTGTATAGAAAGTTAGAGTTTCAAAGAAAGTTTCTTGTTGTTTTCCTATATTATAGTAGATTTTTTAGTATTTCATAAAATACTTTCTTTAGTTTTCATACAATCTCTTGTTTTCTCTACTTTATTTATGTCTTTTTAAGTTTATTTTATTGAGGAATAGAGTGAAACTCTTGATCGAGGAAAAGGAATGATTGTAGCTTTACACTAAATTTTATTGTTTTGATCATCAATTTATTTTTTAGATTATACCCTTCTTGTTTTGTGGTATTCTTGATTTATGCATTCTATTGGCACAATAAATACTTGGTTCCATTTAGTTAAATGTCTTGTTTTACTTCAACCGACTACTAATGTGGATACCTTGATTTATTGTAGACATGAGAATGCATGAATACTTGAGTCCATAAGCAAGTATTGGCGTTATAAGATGAATTATAATTGGTAATAAAAACATGTTCACCTTATTACATGATTTATATTTATAATATCTTCCTATTGGAACATTCGTTGTGTATGGATTCCAATAGTAGTAATTGAAGAAGTAAGAAATTCTTATCATTCATTTATCCAAAATCAAGAGTGAATCTCTATCCTCAACAATTTTATTATTCAAATTTATTGTAAAAATAATAATATTTCTTACTAGTTTAAAATACATCTATTTATCTCTCAAAGAAAAATATTCTCTGTAAACTTACATAATCTTCCCTGTCGATCGACCTTGGACTCACGAAAAATTTATTACTTGAGACAACCTACATTTGGGTTTGCAACCTTAAAGTTGTAGCAAGTTTTTGGAGCCGTTGTGGGGGAAGTCAAGGTAGGTTTTCAGGTTTGTATATATATATATATATATCACTGTAAATATTATGTATTTATATGCTTACATGGTGTCGTAGTCCAAATTCCCGTCGTTTAGTTAGAAATAATTCAGAAAATTTGATAGAAAATTTTGATTCACCTCCACACAAACCAATTATGGCTGAAGAAGAAACTGTTTAAAATGAGATGGAAAGAGTGGAAAATCAAGAAATTTGTAAATATGTGTTATTATTTGCAACCTTAAAGTTGTAGCATTTTGCCACTCTAGAGATGAGTTAGATAATGAGGGCACCGCCCAGTCTTGGAAGTCACAGATCTCACGAGCCTCCGCTAACACCAGTTTTTCCCCGCTCTCTGGCGGCTTTGGTATTTCTCATTTATTAATGAATAAAAGTGCTTTCACGTTTCTACTTTGATGTTATGAATGCAGTTAATGGCGACATATGGCCAAGGTCAATGACCATTTGGGCACTCTCTTCAACAAACCCCATCTTTCTGGCAAAAGCCCCGAATGGGAGAAGCCTCCTCACGGGGGTCCTCATAAATCACCTCCTCCGACTAAGACCCCGGAGCTCACCCGGTTAAGACCCCGGGTGGTATGACCCCTTTCGGCTAAGACCCGGATGGGAGAGGCCTCCTAATAGGGGTCCTAATAATTAACCTCCTCCGGCTAAGACCCGGGAGGGGATGGCCTCACCCGGCTAAGACCCCGGGTGGGATGACCACTTCCGGCTAAGACCCCAAATGGAAGGGGCCTCCTTACGGGTGTCTTAGTAATTAACCTCATCCGGCTAAGACCTCGGAGAGGATGGCCTCACCTGGCTAAGACCTCGGGTGGGATGACCCCTTCCGGCTAAGACCCCGGATGGGAGGGGCCTCCTCACAGGGGTCCTAGAAATTCACCTCCTCTGGCTAATACCCTGGAGGGAAGGCCTCACTCGGCTAAGAACTCGGGTGGGATGACCCCTTCTGGCTAAAACCTCAGATGGGAGGGGTCTTCTCACAAGGAATTCCTAATAAAAGTTCTTCCTCATCCGGCTATGACCCCGAAGGAAGGGGCCTCATCGCAAGAGTCCCCGTGAAGTCTTCTCCATGATGAAAATGTGCAAGAAAAAGAAGGCGAAAAAGCTAACACATGTGGAGAAGAGATCAAAGTGCTAAAGAAAACATTATGAAGGAAGCCCCAGATGGGTACCTCCTCCAGGCTCCGAAAAACACCCCATGAACTCCATGAGAATGCCCACTCCGGGCTTCATAAGGACACCCCGCAAAATATTCTTCTCCGGCGAAAAAAGAAAGAAAAGCTTTAACACCGGAAGGAAAGAGATGGAAGCGATAGAGTAAGAACTAAAGATGACATCAAGAAGAGTGCCCTCCTCCAGACTCCAAAAGGGCGCCCTCTCCGAACTTTGAGAGGGCGTCCCTTGAGCTTGGGAATGGCAGCCTTGGGTGGCTCCAGAACAAGTAACTCATGCTATTCTGAATAAATCAAGACTTTCCTCCGAAGGGAAGATCCACCTCAACATGGAAAATGAATAAGTCTCTCACCAACAAGAAGTCACATGCAAATACTATAAGTAAAGCATGATAAAAGAAAGCATAAGGAAAAGCATCCATATAGCGTGAGTACAACAGAATATCATCCGGCCTCATGGGGCGAAGAAACATATCAAGAAGAAAAGAGAAAGCAAGAAATATCCAAGTGCATGAAGAAAGCCTAAACATGTGGGCAAGAGTCAATGCCATCTAGGTTGAAAGTAACTATCATTGCTCTAGAAGGGTGCTCTCTTCAAGTTCCAGAAGGGTGCTCCCTCCAAGCTCTAGAAGGGTGCTCCATCCAAGCTCTAAAAGGATGATCCATCCGAGCTTGAGAAGGGTACTCCCTCCGAGCTCCAGAAGGGATAAAGCAAAGCACCGGTATCTTCGGCCACTACGGAAGAATTAAAGCTTCCTTCCCGAAGGAAAGAATTCACCTCTACGCAAATAAAGAACAAGTTCTCATGGACAAGGAATCAGAAGCTCAATCTGCTCTCGCAGCCTACAAAGACATACGGAGGACACTCGACTGGCCAACTCTCCAGGGACAACTGGTCGACTCCCGGGCAGAGGCCTATGCTGGTACATGGTGAGGCAGACCTCTTTAGGACTATCATTTTCGGACTCCGCTTTAGAAGACTCATCATTTGAGCTCGAATACGGCTCAAACTCTACTTCCCCATCACTGTCAAAGCACAACTCTGGAGTAAGGGGAGGAATATCGAATTCTGTGGAGAAAGGTGGACATGGAATGACTGAATTAGAAACTGAACGCCAGTAACACCTCAACCTCCAAGCGGAATAGAAGAAGTACCGGAACCCAGGATATGACTTGAAACGTACAAAAATTCGGGAGAAGACGGGGAAAATCGCAAAAACAATGGGCTGGGGGACTTGGAATGCCCCCCGGGGGTAGGAATGGCAATGGGGAGCGGGACGGGTATCTCAATACCCGGACCCACCTCGCCCCTCCCACGGGGTGGGGCGACCCGCCACGGGTCGTAGGCGGGGCGGGGCACCCCGTGTTGAATTATTTTTATATTTTTAATATTTTTATCTTATATTTTATATTATTAATAATTTTTCAATATTATATTTTGTATTATAAATACATATTATTTATAAAATTTGTCATTATATATGTTAAATATAATATTAAATACATAAAACTATATTATTTTATATAATATACATATAAAATATCATTAAATATATTTAAAACAATAAAAAAAGCACGGGGCGGAGGTGACACCCAGACCCGTCCCGCCCCACCACGGGTCACAGGACAGCCCAAACGAGGCGGGACGAGGAGGGTATCCATCGGGGCGGGTCATTTTGCCATCCCTACCCGGGGGTGCGTCCTTCTCCACCGAGGAGGGCACCTGGGTGCGCCCTTATGGCCACCCAGAGAGGGCACCAAGGAGGCGCCCTTGCCCACTTTAGGGAGCAGCCCGAGGGCGCCCTCTACGACCCATGGTGCTCTCATCTCTCTCTTCACTCGATGCACTCCAACTCTCCATGGATTCTCATCTCAACTCTCACCTAGGGGTGGCCACAGTTCCGGAACCGCCGATTCTGGTTCATCATTTTAGAGGAATTAGAATCGGATCTATTGCCTTATGGTTCCGGTCCGATTTGAAACCCGGTCCTCCACGGTTCAGGTTCCAGTTTTAACCAGAACCGTTTGTTTATCTTTTGATAATTTTTTGATTTCATAAAACAGTTTATCAATTTCAGTTAAAAAAAAAAAAAAGAAAATAAAGAAAAAGACTTGGACTTAATATTCAATAAAGTTTTATACTTAATATTAATAATAATATTAAACTATCTATATATACTATTAGAGTATAGAAGAATCAAAGTTCATGTAGTTCGCTTACAACATTTGGTCTAAAATGTGTCATGTAGTTACGAAAATAAAACATCGTAATAAACATTTAACATTTCTTCTAGCATGTATTTACCAAAACAAGATTGTTGGTTTTAACCTTAAAAAAAACGGTTCCATCATGATTCTACCGACGGTTAAAACCGCTGGTTCCATGATTTTTGAGACCTAAGAACCAGAACCGGCCTACACAGTTCTGGTTCCGATTTTAAAACTGTTGATCATGGTTACGATTTAGGAACCATTGACCACAATTGTGGTTTTGGTTTTGGTTCCAGTTTGGAACCCGGTTTTGGTTGCATTTGGCCACCCCTACTCTCACCTCAAGTCTCACCTCACCTCAACTTTCAAAAAAAATTCCTAAGTCTTCTACAAAGCAAAAAATTTCAAAGTTGAGGGGTAGAGGAAGAGATATCACTATTGGAAGATATGGTCAAATGCTTTATTTTCAAGTGTTCTCGTGCAAAAGCGGACAAATATTTTCCGAAGGTAAGATATGATGCACAAACAGGACAAGCCAGATATTTCTACACCAAATTAGTTATCATACTACTTCATCCCTCCGCAGCACTGGAGTTGGGGCCTTATGTTGGGGACAAAAATGGTGTTTCATTAATTAATATATAATTTATTTTATATATGTTTATTTAATATTAATTGCCTAATGGGCTCTTAATAATTAAATCGGCCCAAAGGAGTACGGATTTAGCCCATCAGTCATTTTCTCCTACGTGGACTGGCCCACATGCCAAATTCTCCTACGTGGCCCACGGGGCCCATCTCCCAAGTATAAAAAGGTCTCTCCTATTATCTGTAAGTAAATAAATTCATAATCCACCTATGCATTTATTATACAGTATTCGTTTACTATTTATTCTCTCATTCACCATGCTGACTTAAGCATCGGAGGGGCCTCGTTGTGCAACCCCCAGGGACCCCCCTAACGTTTGCGTACGTGTGGATGCAAGTTCCCAATTGAAGTATTTTACAGCTCTTGGAGAAGAAGATGAGAAGACTTTCCCTCAAGAAGAGGATTGACGTGAAGACTTCCCTCTCAGGAAGAGAATTTTGGTCAACCCAATTGACTTGGAGTGATCTGCCCCAAAAAGCAGTGTTAGAGTTGACTTATTTGGTCAAACTCTAATAATTTAATATTTTTTATATCTTATTATTTTGCCTATTTCTGGAACAAAATGTACAAATTAAATTGCAGGCCCATTTCGTTGGAGTGGAGATAAAGATCAGTCAGTTTTGGGAGTTGAGAGATGGTAGGAATTGAGTCCTACTTTAAAGGAACCACCATCCCTCAATCTCTCCACTAACCCCTTTACTTGGAAGTTGTTTGCATGATCCATTTTGTAGGGACATGGCTGATCTATAAAAGAGGAAAGGAGCTGCATGTTTTTCAATGTGGATTCACGAGAGAAAAATACAAAAATTAAAGAGAGACCATCATTTTATACAAGAAGTGAGATGAGGGTGCCTAGTGTGTTTGGTTGTGTTGGTATCACCTTTTTACAACACCTCTAGAGAGTTAGCTTCTTTGTTTGTTTGAGAGACAAAGTTGTAATCGGGATAGGTTCAAGTTGTTCTCTCCATTTTACGGTAGAAGGTTGAGTTGAAAGATCAAGTACAATAGGAAAGTCTTTGTCTTGTTCTTTATTTTGTGTAATCAACATTCTGCTTCTAAGGTTTTGCCTTAGTGGCACCACACAAGTATTTTTATACTTGTGCAAATTTTGAATATCCTGTGTTCGTTCTTATTATTATGCTTTGTTTATTTTTGGTGTTGCTAAAATAAACAAACTATTCGAAAAAACATGTTTTCCGCTGGGTGACACCTCAAGTGTTGTCAACACTCTGCACAATACTCACTGCAAACTTAAAAAGAATTCACCCCTTGATTTCTAACAATTGGCATCAAGAGCCTACACTTGATATTACTAAGTGAGATCCTGTAATTTTTGCAGTGTTTGCTGATGGATAGTCAAGGAATTTCGATGGTTCGTCCTCCAGTTCTTGATGGAACTAATTACTCCTATTGGAAAGTTAAGATGAGGGCCTACATAAAGTCGATTGACGAGCGTGCATTCTGACCAAGTGGACTCCTCCAAGAATCATAGATGTTGATTGTGATTCAGTTCCTAAAAGAAAGATAGATTGGTCAAATGATGATGTTCAACTGGCCAGTTTTAATTCCAAAGCATTAAACGCTATTTTTAGGGTTGTGGATATGAATCTTTTCAAAGTAATTTCAAATTGCAACTCAGCAAAAGATGTGTGGGATGCCTTGCAATTTCATTGTGAAGGAACAGAGGGTATTCGAAGAACCAAATTGAGACTTCTTGCAACTCAGTTTGAAAATCTACGAATGGAGGAAGATGAAAACATTTCATCTTACAATGCTAGAATTTGTGAGATTGCAGATGAAGCACAAGCCCTTGGAGATCCCATCAGTAATGAAAGACTTGTTTTTAAAGTCATGAGATCTCTTCCTAAGAGATTTAATGTCAAGATCTACACTATTGAGAAAACCAAAAACACAAACACTCTACGTCTTGATGAACTCATAGGCATATTACAGACGTTTGAGTTGAACTTGGCTCAACAAGAGGAATATGGGGGAAAGGGGAAAAGAAAAAGTATAGCTCTTCAGTCACAAACTGAGGAAGCTATAGGTGTCTCCCTAAGTGATAATGACACTAATGCTGAAAAAGTGGAGGAAGAGGAGCACAATAAAGGCGTGTTTACTTTGTGTAAAAGTATGCATGTTCGCCTTATTTTTAGCTTCACCGCAAGTGTATGGTGTAGTTTATAGAATAAGGTTAGTAAGGTCAAATCCACAGAGACTAATAAATTAGTGTACTAAGTATTGAGATTGTAATAGTCTTATTTTTATCTAGACGATCGAGAATGGATGATTGGTTAATAAAACTAAGACAAGAATTTATCATAAAAAGACAAAGTAAGAGTTGATTGAAAGATCAAGGAGACGAATGGATTCCAGGGTTATAATTTCAGTTAATATCCCTCTTGTTATCTGATTAATCACAACCAAAGTTATTATTATTCTTCCCTATAAAACAATCACAAAAGTATTTTATCCTCTCTCTCGAGATGTATACAAAAACGTTGATTGGATTATCTATGCTAGCATCTCTACTCAACATAAGATATCCAACTACCAAAAGAACAAAAGATTATTAATTCTCACAAATATTTACAGACTTCGCAATCATGCAAATATTCATGTCAAGTGCTCAAAAAATCTAGTATTGAAACTCATCTCTCTAATTATAAATCAATACATCAAAGCAAGTTAAACCAATGGTCATTTGAAAAAACAAGAAATAAAATAGAGTACTTGCATAGGGTTTGAAAATAATAACTTTAATTGCAATTAAACATCAAACAAAAGTATCCATTACCCTAATCCCAAACCCGGGAATCACAAGATGTTTAGCCAGACATGGGAAATAAACAATTTATAGACAAATTATTCATGTTTATGTCTAACTAATCGAAAGTAAAAGATACTATGGAATGAGAAAACTCAGGGATGTCGATGATCTCTCGATCTATTTTCAATCCTCAAGCGTGTGGTTGCGACCTCGATCAATCTCTCGAATCCTCCGGTAGAAGGTTGCTCTTTCTTTGTTTTCTAGGGCAAATATCAGCGTCCCTTTTTTTGGGGCCACCTCATCTCTATTTATACACTCGTTGGGTCAAAACCTGATTAGAATTCGTCAAAACCTGACTTTCCCGCACAGACACACGGGCCGTACACTGACGCACGACCAGCCCGTGCATCAGGCTGTAGGAAAAATCTTTTGCTGAGTTGACGCACGGGCCGTGCGTCCTGGCACGACCAGGTCGTGCGTCCTGCCGTAGGACTTGTCTTCACTTGGTGATTGCGCACGGGTCGTGCTATAGGCGCACGCCCTGCTCGTGCGCCCCTGCTAAAGGCGTATTTTCTTCGTTCTTTTCTGTTTCTTGCCCAGTTCGTCTGACTTCTTCTCGATTTGACTCCAAACATCATATATTCGCTCGATTATTGGCGGTCCTTTACCGCAATGCTCCGATTTGTCACCAAAATGCTACAAATATCATTTAATTCCTACAAAACGAGCAAATCATAATACCTTTTTCACTTTATAAGAATATGGCCCATTTTACTCAATTAACGCATGATTATCAACTTATTTTAACCACAATTAAGCCCAAATTATATGCAAAACTCATACCAATCAAACCCCCAAACTTAAATTGTTGACAGTCCCGGTCAACGCTTTATAAACAAGACAAAACACAAATGGGAGTAATGAAGGGCAATCAAGAACAACACATCAAAATTCATGTCTTTTATCCATAGGCGTAAAACAATAAATCAACCACGCCTCGAACATCTAACACAGAACACATGTCAATTAAAACCATGGCAAATGCTTCGAATCATGACCCTCACAGATCAAGTGTATACTCTCCTCTCAAGTGTATAAGGGACGTGTTTACGCTCAAATCATATCAATGTTGAAGAATTACCATAAGCTTGCAAATCGTCTCACATCTCCGCCACTAGAATGTATGCAATTCATAAATCAAAAAGGACTTTTTCTTTTGGTTGTAATGAAGGCTCTTTGGTTAGGGTAGGGAAATATGGAAAACGTGACTCAAACTCAAGCGTATAGACTGGTAAGCACATCTTTCATTCAATCAATTATTTTCATTCAAACCCAATATGCTACCCCAATCACCTCTCGTTCTTATCAACTCTTCGTATTTCTTTTCTTCCCTTTTTCCTTTCTTTTATAGACTCCACTTTCTTTTGCCTCACATCACAAATCCCAGCCTACAAGTTCATTCAAAGCCAACTCACTTATAAAGTCGATTTTTTTTCTTTTTCTTTTTTTTTTTGTTTTATTTTTCGACTCTTTTATGAGTATTCATCCTTTCTTTTCCTCCTTTTCTTTCTTCTTTTTATTCCCATCAACCAACACTTGCACAATTATCTAAATTCTCGACATCCTACCATTCAACCTTATTCAATCCCCTTACTCAATGTTATACACTCAAGTCTAGGGTAACAGATATATCAAGTTAAGGCTTGAAATGTGGCTTATCAAAAATTAGGCAACAGGCTCAAATTGGCTAACTAGGGAAACTCAATGTCATTAGGTAGGCAAAAGGTTTGAAAGGCTTAACAAAAAATGGCCTCAAATCATTTTCATAAATCGCATACAACATGTGGCTTTGACAGAGATACCAGAGCAAGTTCTAGAATTTAAATCAACATGAATGACACACTCAATCAATAAACAAAACTACATAATATGAAAGCAGTAAAGGCTCAAAGCTCACAGGCTTGCAATTGTGTAATTCAAAGCATAACAACCATGTTCTCAATATTCACATGCTCCATATCATCTATTCTCAACACGATCAACTCACACTCAACACCCAATTCAAAACAACACAAACTGTTTCAAAGATGCTCCTAAGGTCACAACAAACAACACAAAAATGGTCAACTCACTCCCTAAAGACCTAATAAAGCAATAAATATGCTAAAACAATAAACGTGCTAAAACTGAAAACATGCATCTAATGCAATGCAACCTACATGCTCTAAATGCAATTATATGAATGCAAAATATATATTTTTTTTGCCACACCCTTCAAATCAAAATAACTATCTCTCCCCCCAAACTTGAATGGAATTATATCGCACATAAGAGAAGATAGAATTTCAAAGAAAAGTGTGGAATGGACCTGACTCACTACGGGGTTGGCGGCGGAGAGTGGCCCTGGGAGATGTGCCACATGTATATCTAATGCATCATCTGCATCATCTCCAGGTTCCTTTGTTCCTACGCCATGCTCCTTTGCTCTTGTTCCATCCTGAAAGTATGGAACTCATCCTGGTGCTGCCGGAAGTCATCCCGGTGTTGCCGCATGCTCTCCTCAAGAGCAAATAATCTGGCCCCCCGCGCTCCTCACCCTGGTGAGAGCTGTTAGGTACGTCGGGCACCTCTTGGCGGAACCCTTGCTCGAAACCCCTTTCATGTCTGTCATACTCCATCGCCTCAACTATTAAATCATCCTCATCAGGTAACTCGATGACTCTTCGTCTTTTTCGCGCAATCATGGCCTCCATAACTCTGGTATGCGCCTCATAGTTCATCAAGAAATTGGCCTGATCATTCATATTGGCCACAGTCATGAGTGGCAGGTTAGGAAGTGGGAAGGCGGGTCCGACCCTTTGTTAGAAGAGGTGCATGTCCTCTTCTTCCATAATAATCTTCATTTGGCGTAGGGCCGCCATGTTGATCCTCCTACTGCCCTCAATTGGCTCTAAGCCTCTCAAACCCACATTAAATGCCGAGCAATGGGAGTGATCATCCCTCCAATCAAAATCATACCACTTGGTTGCTTGGCCACATATTCAGCATGTTACGCAAAATGGGCCACCGTGTTGTAGGGGGTTCGGGTTAGCATAAACCACAGTAGATAGAGCTCCCGCACCTGCATACCCTCATTGTTATGTCGGGCAAAGATAGAGTGAGCCGTGACCTTCTGAATATACTTGAAAACAAGATTCTGGAGCGATGATGCTTTAGCCACGCGTGCCTCGTAGAGCATGGGGCCTGTCTCCGGCGTCTGTAACAATAATCGCCAGAAATCATACTGGTTATACCGCTCCGCATTTTTGTAAGGGGCATTAGTAGGCACCCCAAAAATGGCATTGAGTTGGGTGATAGATAAGCACCTCCGCTCGTTGCCCAGCTGAAAATGTACCTCATAGGGCTCGTAATTTTTATAGACATCAATTGTGCTGAGAAATTCGAGCGTGAGTTTCTTGTAAGTCTGCCACTTCCCTCGCATGAAAGCGGTCCACCCAACTCTTTCAAATAACTGTCAGACATCATCGTGTATCCCAAGAGTTTGGGTACACTCATCATCGGCGTATCGCGTCGGTGCCATTGGTCAGGTGACCAGCTTATTCCATCGCTCCAATTCATTGAATTCACTGGCTTCAGTAAGAACAACCCCGTAAGCCGCGGGGCTATCTGGGTGCACTTCTTGCAGTGCGGCTTCGGCTGCGGCCCCCCTTAAGCGTCTCCCCTTACCATGTTGGTTTCTTCGTTCGGCCATGAGTTCAAATCTGTACCTAGCAAAACATATGTGAGATTCCGAACACGGCAAGTATAAACAAGAATAGGACGAATTCAAGCCAAACAATACATATAAGGCATAATGTCTCTTCCCTACAATTTTAATCAACAATTAAGCTCCCATGCCTAAATAACGATACAATTGTAGAGAATCATATCCACTAATGCCCTAAACATTCAAGCTCATGCAAGATTCATCATCAAATCAACCAAATATGCCTCAATTCAACAAGCCCAGTATGCCTCATAGAATAATTCAAGTAAAACATGGCAAATTCATCAAAACATGCACCACAAATAAACCTTAATCCATAATCTACAAAAAAATTGAATGAAAACTTGAGGGCCTGTTTGTTTATGTTTCCATGGTCCATTTCCAGTTTTTGGAGTTGGAAATAGAATTTTGAGAATTTATTGGTTTTCGTGTGGAAATTGGGATTGTGTTTGGATGAATGAATTGAAATGTGTTTTATGTAGGGTTGGAAATGAGATTGTGTTTGATTTGAGTAGTTTTGAAATATTATTTTATGTATATAATAATTGGAAAGTTGGTAGTGGTGGGGTCCACTTCAATATTTTAATTTGAATATATAATATTATATTTGTAAGATTATAGTTGGTAGGTCCCATTAGATAGTTATAATTTAAAAATAGTAATATTTTAAGTAGATAAAGTTGATAATGATGGGTCTCACATATATAATTGGGTTAAAATATAAAAATAGTGATTGATAAGTAATGATGAGTGATGTAGGGTAGTGTATAGGTTTGAGAATAGAAATTATAGGTTTGAGATGTTGTTTTATGTGAAAAATAGAAAATGAAAATGATGATTTCCATTGGAAATTTTATGAACAAACATGATTCCACTTTTATGTATAGTTGGAAACTGGAAAGAGGCCATTGGAAACATAAACAAACAAGGCCTGAAGTTCTTACCGAAATTCTCGAAAATTAGCAAAAGAGGCGAAATTTGAAACCCTAGGTGTGTTCTCAACCAATTCTTCTTCCAAAACTCCAATTAATGCAAGATAATCGTGTAATATGAATGGGGTAATGGATTGTTCAAGAAATTCGAGTGAAAAAAATCAAAATTTGAGGAAGCAAGGTGATTTTCGTATGCTTGGGGCGTGAGGGGTTGTGTTTTTTTGTTAGAAAATCTGGTTTTGCCCATGGGTTTTAACATTCAGCCGACAGACGCACGGGTTGTGTGCCTTGCGCACGGGCGACCCGTACGTCATGCCATAGCAATCTTTCAATCCCTTCAGGCACGCACGGGCCATGCGCATGGTGCACGCCCTGCCCGTGCGTGGTGCCGTACCAAAATCCGAATTTTTTCCATTTTTTTATATATAAAAGAAAAGCAAATAAATCCTAACTAATAAATGAAAAAACAAAAAGCAATACAATAAACCATTGGGTTGCCTCCCAACAAGCGCTAAATTTAACGTCTATAGCTTGACGCCTGTATAACTCGATCACGACTCCCGCAAGGTGAGGCATGCCACCTCTTCCTTTTGAACCCTATGAAAGTAGTGCTTAATCCTCTGGCCATTTACCATGAATGTCTCCCCATCCCGAGTCAACAACTCTACTATTCCTGGAGGATTCAACACTTTCTTGATCACAAATGGCCCCGACCACTCTTACCGGGAAAAAGTTTAAGACGTGAGTTGTACAAAAGAACTTATTCACCCGGTAGAAACTCTCTTTTCTTAATCATCCGGTCATGCCTTCTCTTCGTGCGCTCCTTATAAATTTAGGAATTCTCGTAGGCCTCATCTCGAAACTCTTCCATCTAATTCAAATGCAATAGCCTCTCTTCACCCGCTGCTTTGAAGTCAAAATTTAACTTCTTTACAGCCCAAAATGCCTTGTGCTCTAATTCCACGGGTAAGTGACACGATTTTTTGAATACCAACTGATAAGAAGATGTGCCCAACAGTGTCTTGAACGCAGTCTGGTATGCCCATAACTCATCGTCTAACTTCATAGCCCAATCCTTGCAATTTATGCTCACTATCTTTTCTATGATTTGCTTGATCTCGCGATTGGCTACCTCTGCTTGCCCATTTGCTTGCGGATAGTACGCTAATGCCACTTTGTGCCTAACCCCATACTTTGAAACTAGATTGCTCATCAATTTATTCACAAAGTGTGACACCCCATCGCTAATCAAAGCTCTCAGGGTTACAAACCGAGTGAATATATTTTTCTTTAAAAACCGCATTACTACCTGAGCATCATTCGTCTGTGATGGAATTGCCTTAACCCATCGAGATACATACTCCACTGCAAGTAGAATATATTGATAGCCCGAAGAAGATGGAAAGGGACCCATGAAGTCAATCCCCCACACATCAAAAAGCTCGACTTCCATCACATTGGTCATAGGCATCTCATATCGTCTAGAGATGTTCCCATCTGCCGCACACACATCGCCGCATATACAAATAGCAATCATTATATAAAGTAGGCCAGTATAACCCACTCTGTAATACCTTTGCCGCAGTGCGCGGACCGAAGTGTCCCCCAGAAGGTGAAGAATGACACTGTTGTAGAACTCCCTCCCACTCTTCTTGAGGCACACATCTTCTGATGATCATGTATGCGCACCTCTTAAAGAGCAAGGGGTCATCCCACATACAGAATGTCACGTCATGGAGGAACTTCTTCTTTTCATAAGAGGATAAATCCGGAGGCATGACTCCCGCTACAAAATAATTCACAAAATCTGTGTACCATGGGAATTTAGCTTGTAAAAGCAAAAGCTGCTCATCGGGGAACTCCTCCTTGATTACATCCGCACCCTCTTTCTCATCCTTTCGACACCAACTCCGGGACAAGTGGTTCGCTACCACATTCTCACAACTCTTCTTATCTCTCGATCTCCACATTGAATTCTTGCAACAATAGAATCCACCGAATTAGTCTCGGTTTGGCATCCTTCTTTGTCGAATAGATATTTAATTGCAAAGATGGTCTGTGTGGACTATCGTCTTTGTTCCAATAAAGTAAGATCCGAACTTATCGAATGCAAAAACAATTGCCAAACATTTTTCTCGGTGGTGGTGTAATTGCTTAGGTAATCGTCTAATGTTTCGCTTGCATAATATATGGCTCTAACAACTTATCCCTTTTTCGACCTAGAACAACCCTCATCGCCGAAATCATTGGTGTCACACATCAGCCCAAAGGGCTGACTCCAATCTGGAACTACAAGAATCGGTAATGTCACCAATGCCTTCTTCAAAATCTCAAATGCCTGCAAACAATCATCGGAAAAATTAAAAGCAGTATCTTTTTCTAATAAATGACTCAAAGGTTTGGTGATTTTAGAAAAGTCACGAATGAACCTTCTATAGAATCCGGCGTGCCCCAAGAAGCTTCTGATTTCCTTCTCATTTGTTGGAGGTGGGAGTTTCTCAATTGCTACAGTCTTTGCTCTATCCACTTCTAAACCTGCAGAAGAAACTCGGTGGCCTAACACAATGGCATCGCGTACCATAAAATGGCACTTCTCTCAGTTCAAAACAAGATTAGTTTCATTGCATCTCTGTAAAACTAGAGAAAGATTATCAAGAAAGCGATCAAAGTAATCTCCAAATACAGAAAAGTCATCCATGAAAATCTCCATTATTTTCTCTATAAGATCATGAAATATGGCCATCATACATCGCTGAAAAGTCGCGGGTGCATTACATAGTCCGAATGGCATTCTGCGGATTGCAAACGTACCATAGGGACATGTAAATGTCATTTTCTCTTGGTCTTCCGGTTCAATCATGATCTGGTTGTACCCGAAATAACCATCGAGAAAACAGTAATGTAGGTCCCAAGGGGTATAAGTGTAAGGTTTAGAAGGGGGGGTTGAATAAACCTTACCAAATTTTCGATTTAGTCCTTTTAAATATACAGAGTTGATACTACACAGTTGTGTCCTTGATGGACAGTCAATTTAGTCAATCGGTAGAGTTAGTCTCTCAACAGACTCAGCTGAGCTATTGATGCAATAACTCAGCTGTTGGCTTTAAATTAACTCAACTGTGGTTTTGTTTTCAGCGGAAGACTTAACACCCTTAAGTTTGATTAAGCAAGGATTTAGTGCTTGGTTTAGTACTTAGAAATTATCAAGTGGATAGAAAATTTATCAGCAGATATAAGCAGTTAAGATGCAGGAATTAAAGTTCAAATGTAAATGACACAATAAGATTTTATAGAGAGGTTCGAAGATGGGGTAATTCTTCTACCTGTCTTCTCCAACTCCCGGAGGAATCCACTAGGTATTGATCAATATACAAAGTGGTAAGATCCCGGATACAAGTCTTGATCACACGGTGACTTGATCCTTTGGGACTCACTGAGATGCCTTGATCACTCACCGCTTCTCGACGACTCGCCTTCTTCACAGGGCAAACGCTTTGCTACTACCACTCACTTGCTCAAGCTCTTTGGATTTGATCACGAAGCCCTCCAAAAGCTCAAGACTTGGTTCAACTTGAACCTTCCTACAATCCTTCGTGGAATGTAGACCCCTTGATTTTTCAAGATTTTCCTCTTCAACCGATTGAAGTTATCTTTCCTTCACGGTGAGTGTTGGATTGATGTTCTTCGTAGTGTAGGCTTGAGGATTGAGAATATTTCAGTTTTCTAATAATTGCTTGAACGTTTTTGGTTCTTGTCTCTTAATCACTTGGTCAAGCTTTTGTGTCCTTCTATTCTCAAATGAACTCCTCGGCCTTTTATAGTGATCTTTCAAAAATTTGCCCGTTGAAGAGATAGCTTATTTTTGAAAGTCACTTGCGATTCGTTGTCTTGTCTTGTTGATCCTTGAATTGCCATTTCCTCGTATGAATTGTTCTTTCACCTTTCGAGTTCGACACGGTGTAGTGCTTCCCATTGGTTCATTCCTTTTGCACGCTTCTCGACCGAGCACTCCGAGAAAGGTGATATGGAGATATTACTTGTTTAAGTAATTCTCTTGATTTGCAATGGATCTTTACGCTTATCTCGACTTGATCGCATTTTTGCTTTCCAGGTGACTTAGAGTCGACTTTCCAATCATGGATGACTCTTGTCACTTCAACTTGAGACTTGGCTTTTCTCGAGTTGACTTGATCGATACTCCACTCACCGCATCTCACCGCTTCTTCGAAGAGAGTTCCGTCTACTCTTTCTTTGCCATACTCATTGTCTCGCAATGAGTCTTCCTTCTAGTCTTGATTTGTCTTCTTGCATGTCGGGCGTAGCCGACTTAACTCACTTGGCTACTCTATTTATTACAATGCATTTTACAACAAGAATGGGGTGCCAACTTCCTATTCTAAGTTTTACATGGCATTCATCAAAATCTAAACAATAAATTTCCTAACAATTTCCCCTTTTTGATGATGCCAAAACTTAAACCATTCAAAAATGCAAATAGCAAAGATACATACGATAGTGTATTGACATAGAATGTATGCGCAGAATCAATTCTTTTATTGATCATAACATTCTTGTTCTTTTACACAATTACAAGGTGTATCAAAACACATATTTGTCTACACGTAAAATAAAGAATTTATAGCTTTATTTTAAGATTTACATTGTATAATAAAATACACGAAGGGGTGGACAAAGAACACTTCATCTCCTTCGTTGTCTCTTCTTTCATCTTGTTCAAAGATCTTCTTCTCTTCTTCTCTTTTTCTCATCGTCACCGCTTTCTTTTTCTTTTCATATGCCTTTCTCGCGCCTTCATCTCTTCTTAATCTTTCCTGTCTTTCCTCCCATAGTTGAGTTTGTCTCTTGTTTTCTTCTTCTGTTCTTTTTGCATACTCGGGCGTTATTTTTAGCCACTTGCAAATTTGCTACTTGGTCAAGACCAGCCCAAAGAGATCCCTCCTTTCTTGCCTGGATCTACGATTCAATGTTTTTGGGCGAGAGCCCAGGTCCAAGCTTCTTCCTCCACCATCGCTTTTCCTCTACCTGCAGGGCGTGTATCATGATCTTGGGTCTTCTTCTTTCCGGTGAGTGACCAAAGCAGAGTGATCACGGTGGTATCTTTGCTGTCGCCTTCTTCACATAACGTGAGACCCTTTTCCCAAGTACAAGTCCCAAGCTTGAGCCATAGACATATTTGCAAAGTATCCTTGATTCGAGCGTTTTAAATTCATCAACTGATCGTGGCTCCGCCCCGACATCCGAGATGGCATAAGTGTCTCGCTTCACCGGAATGCCTCCATGTCGTTTCAAGATGTTCATAACCTAGGGCATCCATTCTTCCTTCCACTTCCTTCATCCCCGCTTCAATTGTTTTTCTCTTTTCACCATAGATATAGCAGAGTGTTGGAGTGGCAGAGTCACAGGGAGTTTTCTTGCTGATAATGTCATGTGACAGACCCTGTTGGGGGTTTGTGCAATCATTAAGGTCACATCTTTCGATCCTTCCCCTCAGAGATTTTCCTTTTTTTTTTTCGCTTCCTCATTTGTCTTTCCCTTCACATTGCATCCTCTTTTTCGGCTTGTGATCTTTTTCGTGCTTTGAGGTATTCCTCTTTAAGGTATTCCTCTTTCCCCTTTTGGCATCATCAAAAGAGAGAGGGACACTGAAACATATCGGCAAGCGAGGAAGTCGAGCCTGCCGATGGTAGAGTTCTGTCTCGAGTCTCGCTCTGAGTATGCAAAGACGAAATTCGGATCGAGTAGCGTTGGACTCGAAATCGACTTCATCTCACCATGAGAAGGTGAATTTTGTATTCATGGTTTCTTCCAAACGTTGTAGATCACTCTTATTTTGCTCACGCAGCAGCCTTTATCTCGGCGCCAGTGTGAGCTTCATGCATGTGCTCAATATGTTCTCTCGACTTCGTTTTGCATCAAGCATTTTCAGCTCTCCATACCAACACTTGTTGAACAATGTCCTCAAGTATCTAACTTGTTCCACACGCATAGTTTTTCTTTCACCATTCCACCATTCCCGATCCTCGACTGTTATGCCTCTTAAATCGCCAGTGAAGATTGGCATTTTCGTTGTCCGGGCCGCATGTCCATAGAGGCTTGATGCCTCTCCATCCGTTCAATCTCGTGAATAATGCCTTGAACACTTCAAGGACTTAATTTGATTCCTCCGTTGTAGCGGTGATGGCCATGCAGCGTCAAAATCATAATCACTGGAACAATGGTGCTCGGATGGAAAAACAGGAGCTGGTCTGTGGTAGCGCGCGCGTTCGTTCTCGACTCTTCATGGAGGTCGGGTACCTCCAGGGAAAAAGGAAAAGATTCTATAAAGGATTCATCACCGCCAACCGGGATTTGTTCGATGATGAGCGGTGAAGTTCTTTTGGAATCGACCTGCTGCAGCCTTGAGGAGCTCGCGCAGTGGACTCCGGTTCACCGGGGTTTGTTGTGAAGTGGACCCGCCTTTTTTGAGCCTCACTTGTCTCAACAAGCCGTTGGTCTGGTGATTTCTCCAATTGAGTAGACTGGTCCTCGCCCTTATCGGCGTCATCGGACGATGATGAGATTTCCATTAGTGGCTCATCATCAAAATTAAAGGTTTGACGAGTAGTCTTGGGATCGACTTGCTCGTGCTTGGAACATCCGTGAAGTCTTTTGGATCTGTCACATCGGGATGACTCAGATTTGCTCTTTTTTTCTTCGCTTTCCGATCCCGGAAAAGTTACATCGGGATTATCCTGGGAATCATGAAGGGCGCTTATCTCCTTTTCGGATGGGTCGAATAGCGGAGGGATGTTCTCTACTTGACTTTTCTTTACCCCGGGAAGTCTCAACCTCCCGTGGGCCTTCATTACCTCCTGCAGATCTCAAGCAATGAGGCCTGGTCCTCCCTTTCGACAAAGGCCACTGTCTTAGGGTCTTCTATGGTGGCATTCATTGGAGTCTCAACCCCATGGATCGCATCCCAGCCGTCATTTGGCCTTTAGACGCTTGGCACCTCACCGAGACAGTCTCAACGTCCGAGCCGTTGATGACAACTTAACATTCGTTTTAGTGTTTGTTATTTTTCCACTTCCTCCTTGATTCGTTGTGGAGTCATCTCAAAGATCCTCCGACCTTGCCGCAATGGAGGGAGTTTCCCCGGGCGCACCCTAAGTGACTTGGAATGGGGTCACTCGTCTCCACACTCCCGCTTTTTCGATTGAATGTTCAGTAATTTGGGGCAGGTGGCAAAACACCTTCAATAGGGGTTGGCTCGACCGGGGTCCCCACTATCCCGTTTCATCGCCAAGTCCCTTATGCCTTTCTTCTCGAGTGAGCGGGAGGTGGTGGCAAGAACAACAAGATGGCGATTCTTCAACCACTCCCATTGGATCAATTTCGTGTGTTCGAGGACTCTCCTGGTCCTCCATCAATCTTTGCTCGTGAAGGATTTCGGATTCGTGCAATGCTTGTTGCATTTGCAACTCTTCGTAGGCGCGCAGACAAGATTCTCCGATCCTCATCACCGCCAGAGAAGACATCAAGGAGAGGATGTGTGTGTTCGTGGTGCCGGAGATAGGGCATATGCCGGGCCTTCTCACGTGCCTCGGCCTTCCTCTCGCTGTTTCTCCTTTTCCTTATCCTTGAAGATCTGTAGGATATCTCGTGCGCTTGTCTTCATCCAAATCTTTGAGAATAAAGTGGTCGACCCAAGGAAGCTCAGCTTCCTCTTCTTCTTCTATAAACTCAAAGCCGTTGGAATTGTTCCCTGGATCGACTCAATTTCCATTTCTCCACTCTCGCATGACGATTTTGGATGTCCGGGTAAGGTGGAGATAGGATCATCACATCACTATCGCTCTCCCAGCCTTCTTTCTTGTGTTTGTGTGTGGGCTACAGCTTACAAGGTGTCTTCAAAGGTTGCCTCTGTTGATCGCCCAGATTTGGTCAAGTTTCATCAATTACATCCGAGACTCTACTTCCAAAGCCACTTCTCCCAAAGATCTCGATGTCTGCTCCTAAGTGGGCGACTCGGCCGGTTTCTCAAGCTCGGAGTGCTTGATGATTCTTCTTCGTCTCCTAGTTTGTACCGAGGGATTTCTCGGTTCGAGAGGCAGTTTCTCGAGTTTTGGCGCGGGGGCCGGTGCCGGTGTCTTTTCTCGAGGAGCCGGGCCGTCTTGGCTTGTCGGTTCTCCTCTTTTTGACGATCGGAGAAGGTATTTGAGTGTCCTTCTCGATCCGGCTATTTCCGGGCGGGAGACGGCTGCAGGGCGGGTGACTCACTGCAGGGCAGGAGCAAGTTTGACTTTCTTTCTTTGCGCAGGGGCATCTTTTCTTGCTTGCCGCAGGGCGGCCTTTTTCTTCGGGTGGAGAGGAACAATTGTATCTTCAGGGTCATGATCCCCCTCACTCGTGTCGCCTCTCTTGGCGTAGGCTCTCTTCTCTGCGCTGCAGAGGTTTGCTCTCGAACATCCTCTTGTTAACATGGAATGCCTTCCCATGTCTAAGAGGGACTCCTTTCACCTCCATCAGCCTGGCCAATCACTAGGCCATATCCTAGGGATCCTCCAAATGTGCCATCTTCCTTGAAGGATTTGTTCCCTACGTTCGCGAGAGTCTCTTTGTGAGACAAACTCGGACGATTTATTTTCTTTTCTGCGATAATTGCAGCCATTACAATCGGCTTTTTTGATAGTTGGTCAAAGCTGCCAAATTTGATGTCAATACATTTTGCAACTATGTCCAACAGCTTGTGATAATCCTCTTCTTTCAGTGATCTCTTGTTTCTTTGTGGTACACTATTTTATCAAAGAAAGTCGGGCTTGGCTATTTCTTTCCAAGCATCGCCCAAGTTTACATCAGCCTTCGTTAATTTTCGAGGCTCCTTCGAGTTGGTAGTGAGAATGTTCACCAAATCCTTGCAGAGAGATAGTCACCGCTTTCCGTGAACAGATGACTTTATTCCTTCATCGTGAATCTCAGCATTCACGTAGAATTGTGCTACCTCCTCCACATAGGTCATCGGATATTCTAACGTTAGAAATGGTTTCCGGTCGTTTCTAATTTCTCAAGAATTTTCTTCACTAGGGTGTCGTCGGACCCTGTTTCACCATGTCAAATCCACAAGAGACCCGGTGTGGATTTGCTTCCCCTAACTTGGTAAAATCATAGGTTGGTGCCATTTTTCAGATTTTATCAAAGAAAACTTAGAGATTGATTTGCGGATAGATAGGGGTTCGAGAGAATTTTTGCCTTTGCTTTTGAGAGAAGGAAAATGAACAAAGTTTTGGTAGTGTGAGAGAGAAACGACGAAAATGGTTTAAGTATGGTTTATGAAAGGACGTGCGGTGGTTTTTGAAATGTGATCGAAATCAACGGCTTAGATTTGGCACGCCTATTTAGCATTTAATGTCTCGTATTTAATGCGGCAAAGATTTATATCCAATCATAAGCTTGGTGTGCGCTTTATGTTTGTACACATCATCATTATGTCGACGATTCTTTAAAAACATTCCCGCTTAGTCAAAACGATGCGTTTTTTGTCACTTTGCTCATAAGTGACTCGGCCTTATCCTTTAGCCGATTTAACTCTTCTTCTCATGATTCTCTTAGTGACTCATTAATAATGATTTGGTATAGTCTTCTTTCCGATCTGACTAATTTACTTAGTTGATTTTGTGAGTTCAACTCTTTTCCTTTTTGTGTTCCATTTCTTTTCTTTGATTCTTCCGAGTGTCACCATTTCAATTAACCCTAACTCATGTTTGAGTTCTTCAAATCTTGACTCACATAATGGTTTTGTGAAGATGTCACCAATTGTTTATCGGTTGAGATATATTCCAAGATGATGTCCTTCTTTTTCAACATGATCTCTTATGAAGTGATATCTCGACATCGATATGCTTTGTTCTTGAAAAGACAGATTTTGAGTAATGGCAATTGCACTTGTGTTATCACACATGATTGGAATTTCTTTTTCCTCAACTTCATAGTCTCTCGATTCTTTGTCTCATCCATAGGACTTAGCACAACATTACTTGCCCAGCCTATGTATTCTCGCTTTTTAGTAGAGAGGTGGCTATTGAATTTTTTCTTGCTAAACCAGAAATCACCTGCTTTCTAGCATTTGACATGTGCCTGAAGTTTTTTTTCATTAACTCGCATCCAAAGATAGTCGAGTCCGAATAGCCGATTAGCTTGAATCCACCTTCCTTTGGATACCATAAGCCAACTTCTTGGCTTCCTTTCAAGTATCTCAATATTCTCTTAGCTCTTTGTCATATGGCTCTCTTTTGGAGCGATTGAAATCTTGCACATACACCTACAAAGAAAGGTGATGTCCGCCTCGCTTGTTGTGAGATAGAGCAATGATCCAATAAGTGCTATGTATCTTGTTTGATCTACAGGCTTGCCATCTGCATCCATGTCCATTTTGATCGATGTATTCATTGGTATTTTCACGAGAAGACTTCTCCTCCATACCAAATTTCTTCATTAAATCTCTCGGTGTATTTTGTTTGACTTATGAAGGTTCCATCCTTCATTGTTTCACTTGGAGTCCAAGGAAGAATGTCACTCTCCCATCATGCTCATTTCAAATTTACTTTGCATGAGGTTTGAAAATTTTTCACATGACTCTTTGTTTGTAGATCCAAAAATGATGTCATCCACATATATTTGAACAAGCAAAAGTATACTCTTTTTGTCTTGAATTATGAAAAGTGTTCTATCTACTTTTCCTTTTGTGAATCCATTTTCGATTAGGAATTGTGACAAGGTATCATACCATGCTCGGGTGCCTGTTTCAATCCATATAGAGCTTTCTTGAGTTTGTATACTTTATCTCCAAGAGTCTTCCGCTCAAATCCTGGAGGTTGTTCAACATACACTTCTTCTTCCAATAAACCATTTAGAAATGCACTTTTACATCCATCTCGATATACAAGAAATTCTTGTGAGTCTGCATAGGCAAGAAACATCCTTATAGCTTCCAATCTTGCTACAGAGGAGCAAATGTTTCATCAAAATCTATTCCTTCTTCTTGGCAATACCCTTTGGCTACTAATCTTGCTTTGTTTCTTACCACGTAACCTTCCTCGTTCATCTTATTTCGAACACCCATTTGGTGCCGATAACATTTTGATGTATGGGTCTTTGCACTAATTCCCATACTTTATTTCTTTCAAACCGATTGACTCTTCTTGCATAGCTTGAATCAATGCGCGCCCAATGCTTGTAACACATCTTTGGGCTCTATTTGCGAGATGAAGCATGTGAACATAGCTTGTTGAGTTTCGATCTTGTTTTTACACCTTCTCTTATGTCTCCAATGACAAGTTCGTGGATGGTCTCTCACCATCTTACATCAAAGTTGGAGTAAGTTAGCCGGATTGGATTTTGTCTTGCAGTTGTGTTCTTTGTGGTCAACTCTCTCGTGATCACTTAGCTGCAAATTTTCCAAATTTTTTTGAGATTCACTATCTCATCTTCTTCCTCGAGTTTATAGTTCCGACCAAAGAAAGATGGGACTCTTCTCGCATGGTTGGATGACTCACCTTATCACCGACTCTTCAATGTCTTCTCCATTTACATTTGGCTCATCGAATACCACATGAATGGATTCTTTTGCAACCACAAATCCTTTTGTTGAGTACTCAGAGGCTTTGCTTTCACCGAGTATCCCAAGAAGATACCTCATCGCCTTTAGCATCGAAAGCCTTTAGATTGTCCTTGCCATTGTTGTGGATGAAGCATTTACATCCAAATATTTCGAAATATGCAACATTTGGTTTTCTTCCATCCAAATCTCATAGGAAGTCTTTGTCACCGTCTGCTTTTATCATACATCTGTTTTGAGTGTAGCAAGTTTTGTGTTGATTGCTTCAGCCCAAAATCTTTTTGGTAACCCCGCTTCACCTAACATGGTCCTTGCTGCTTTTTGAGTGTTCTGTTCCTTCTTTCTCGCAACTCCATTCTCATTGTGGAGTCCTTGCTGCTGATAGTTCATGACCAATACCATTTTCAATACAATATCGAAGTTATTATTCCATTGACAAACTCGGTTCCTCCGTCTGATCTTATTTTGATAATGGTTTGGCTCTTCTCGCTTTGAATCCTCTTCATCAATTTGTGGTAGTTTTTGTAGAGTTTCTTTCTTCTTACACATGAATATTGTCCATGTATATCTTGAGTAGTCATCTACTACCACCAAGGTGTATTTCTTTCCACTTATCTTTGGCCGTGGTTCCACTGGCCAAATAGATCCATATGTAGCAGATGCAATATTCTTGTTGAAGATGGGCATGTCTTTTCTTTGAATGATGACTTGATTTGTTTTCCCTTCGACATGCGTCACATATACTCTACTTTTTGTATAATCGAGTTTGGAAGTCCTTCCACAAGATTACTTCGTGCAAGCTTGTTAATCGTTTTGAAATTTAGGTGACTACTTTTTGTGCCACAACCAACTTGATTCAATTTGGTTTTTGCTAGTAGACAGTGTGTTGGGTGTTGCGTTGACCAATCCACGACATACATATTCTTCTCGTTCTACATCCTTGCAAAGACAACTTCATTTGATTCAATATCCTTGATTTGGCATATACCCATGTTAAATCCAACATTATAACCCTTGTCACGCAGTTGATCGATGCTTAGCGAGTTGAAGTTGAGTCCTTCAACATATGCAACATCGCGGATTTCTAATCCATTCCTCTTGATGGATCCAATGCCTCTAATTTCACCAGGAGCTTCATTTCCTCCAAATATGACTTTTGCTCCTTTTACTTCCTTGAATTTTGACAGATTTTTCTTGTTTCTGTCATGTGTCCGGAACACCACTATCCATGTACCAAGTTCCTGGCATTTCCTGTTCCTTGAACCGCAATCAAGGAAATTAAGTTTTAGGTACCCATACTTGTCCGGGTCCCGAGGGGTTAGAATTGTAAGATGATCCAACCAACTTATAGCCAAATGATTTGACTCTAAGGGGTTGCCATCTATCGCCATAATCATAATTAATCTTGGCAAATTGCTTGGGATTTTAGGTTCATACAATTGCCTCTCTTTTGTCAGTATGCCTGTGTATATGTTTTAGCAATCGCTTTTTTGGGTAATTGTGGTGTCTCCGAGTGTAGTGTCTAGGTGCATATTTGTGCCGATGAAAGCTCTTATACTTTTGGAATGGCCTTTGCCGAGTTCTGTGCCTTTGCCATTTGGGCTTATATTCCATAAGTCTATGCCGATAGTTTACATTATTCCAATCACTTGGCTTGGATATTTTCTACCATTCCCATCATATGTATTTCTTTTATGGATTTTTAAGGGTTTTTGGTAGCTCGCTTCTTCTTTGCAGAGTATTTTCTCGCTTGGAGTTTCTTTGAGAACTCGGCCGAATTTCTTCTCGCTTGTCCTTTCAGCCGCACTCAATTGTGTTTTCCTTTTCTTTTATAACCAAGGCCGATTTGCTTGTTATGGTGCTTTGGAGTGAATGTGTGTGCAACATTTAGAGTTTTGGATTTTTCGGACTCTTCATGGCTTGAAGATCCTTTTTACAAAATTACTTTTGAGGTTTGACATAGCACAGAGGAATTAAATCCTAAGCCCTGTCTTGTCTCCACATTCTCTTTGACTCATAATAAGATCATCCAATGATTTAGATGCCTTAGTGAATGAGGTAATAACATTTTTGAGGTCATTCTCCTCTTCTCTATAGCAAAGCAATTTCTGCTATTAATTTAGCATTCTCAACTTTTTAAACTTTCATTCTCATCGCCTATTTGACTTAGAGTACTCGGCTCCTTAGTCACTTTGAGTTTGACTCTTCGAGTTTTGTTTTCCTCATTTAATAGTGTGTGAGAGGATTTAATGTGTTCAAAATCTTTCATCATTTTGCCTAATGAATCATAAAGATCAGTGGGTGATGAAGTGTGTGTGTCCCACTCACTATCACTAGAGTCCGAGTTTGATGAGTTAAAGTGTACCTCATCTTCTGGTCGAGGTTGATCTTGTTCCTTGGCCATTAAATGATCGGGCTTCTTCTTCGTGAGTCACTTGAGTAGTCGCCTTTCATCGCTTTCAATCGAATGTCATCGCTTTTTCGACTTGTCGCTTCCAAGATCTTTTTTGCGACCATCATTTTTTTTTTTCTTTGACTTTCTTCTTTCTCAAAGAAGACTTTTTTTTTTCTTCTTCATTCCCGTGGATTTGTTAACTACTGGATATGAGCAAATAATCGCATAGTGACTTGTTGTGACCATCAGGGCTATTTCTTCGGATCAAGATAGATATTCAAATTTTTGATCGCTTCTTTCCATTTCTGGATTGTCAACTTTGATACTCAACTGATGATCTTTTTCTTCTCTATTTCCCTTGATTTTTCGATGAGCTGATCGAAGATTCATGTGTTGCCGATGTCTTTTGAAGTTCATGGAATTCTTCCTCTTTGACCTTCTTA